>WBNH01012090.1:0-43688 GCA_013401255.1 Urocolius indicus | reverse complement strand
CCCCCTCCCCCCACTCCATCCCGAAATTCTGCAGTTGCTGAAATGTTCTTGGAGTTCTTCTAGGACTTTTGCTTCTGTTTCTTTATAAAACACATAATTACAATCGAGTGTATGAACCTTGCTGGGACTTTAAATGTGTTTTGTTGGTAGTGTGCTACTGATGCTAATGCTACTTACACCTTATCAGTATCCCACCCCCACTCCTTCCCCCACCTCCTCCCACTCCCCTGGGGAAAACATTTAACTGTTTTTTCTTCTTGCTTTGTTTTCCTACCGCCTCTTAACGCCCGAGGAGCAAATCCCCGATTTGCTCTTGTTTGTTTTATTTATACCACAGGAGGGATGTACATTTCAAAATACAGTTATAAAGGGGAGTTACTAACACTTAATTCAGAAGAATCTTTGTTTACAGGTAAATAAATTCGAGGTGCTGCATGAGTAGTAATTACTTTTGTGTAGTAGTTAATTTCCTGATGACAGCCACAACGTTTGTCTGAGTGAACAGATCTAAAGACACCGTGGAACAACCTTTGAGACACGTTTTGAATAGGAGAGTTTTTGTTGTGTGTGATGTTTATAGAACTGGTTTTGGTGTACAGCAGCGATAAATCAAATTTAAGAATTGATCCAATGTCCGTAAGTAAATGTAGCTCTCGTGACTTGCTGGCTTATAAAAATATCCTCTCAGTGATTACCTGAAGAATTAAATAGGTTCACGGTTGACTTGGTTTGTTTGGGGACAGAACAAAAACTTCTGTTATAAATATTTTGAAATGGAATTTGATTGAATGTGTTGGTACAGAAGTTCTGAGCAGCACAGCTCTTATGAGCAGTAGTTGTAAAAGGACTTGTTCTTGTTCGGGAACATAAAGAGGATTTTGTCTGGGCTCTGTCTTTGACGGGGCATGAAGAAGTCTCTTTTCTGCCATCACTCATTTTAGAATAGGCAGCTTACTTTGTCTTGTCAAACTGTAGTTGTGGTTGTAGCTTGGACAGCTGGGTGTTGTAACTCTAGGCCCCCACACCTAAGCGGTATTAACCTCCTGTTTATTGATCAGAAAAAGGCGTGAGAGCACAAGTATTTGAAATTACGGTTTGGTAAACCCAGGTTAGGCTCACAGATTGAAAGTGGATGTGGCTTTAGAGATTGTTGTTCTCCACTTAACATTTTCGCTATAGCTTAGTATCAGAGAAGCCTTTCAGGACCTTGTGATAAACTGCACTTGCTACCGTAAAATACTGGTTGAGTCGTGATGTCATTTGACACAGAACAGCGCAAATACTACTGACCACACCTAACTCGTGGCCCACAATGAGGTATTTTTGTGAAGTAAGCTAAGATGCTGGGACAACCTGGTCCTCCTAAGCTTTCTTGAAAGCTGTCTGCCCAGATTTGGTAACTGGGTCATGGTGCAAAGCCGCTGCAGGCTTAGAGGGCCTTGAGCGCGTTGGAGCTGTTGCTACTCCTGTGGAACACCCAGGGCAAGATTTGCATAATGCAGGAGGTGTATTTCACTGGTCAAAGCCTGGTGGGGACACCTATCTGTAAGATCCACTTGAAATGTTGGCCAGAGCCCAACGTTGTTGTGTCTGTGCTGTTTGGGTGCAGGTGGCTGTCAGCTGTGAGCTTATGTTGGGATCTACGGTGGGAAGAGAGCTTAGGTTGCCTGTGTTATCCCATGTAATGGGTCCAAACACACACCCCTCCAGTTCCTGCGTGTCTCAGCTGCTCTGTGTGTCTTGTGGCCAAGGCAGGCAAACATGGGCAGCCTGATCCTTTTTTGCCTGGTCCTACTGCTGTGCATTGTAGGAACGTGTAAGGGTGGGTAGCACGTTAGTGCCCAAGGTGTCTTGAGAGCACAGTCCTCTGTGCCACACCAGGGCACTGGGCATTGGTGGCTGGTGATGTGATGGGCAAAGTGTTAGTAACCCGCCTTTTAATCTGGACTGACTAGTACAGCCTGGACACAGTGTAGCAGAGGCAGTGACAGGACTGAGATTGGTGGATCTGATTCTCCTTCCGTTGCTTTTTCATCGTCATGAAGGTGAAGTGATGACCATAGATGCCCCTGCGTCTATCTCATAAGCTTAGGTTGCAGCTTCAGCATTATGAAAGACTATTTTTTTTTTCCTGCTCTGCTTTAGGATATGATTAGAAATGAATATAAAGTTTCTTCTTGGGAAGAGGGCAAGGAGGACAGATTCATCTCTGTGATTTTGTAGAGACAAAAGGAGGTAAGCGTAATAAATGGAAGAAAAGTAGAGGAGGAAAAGATGCTTCTGCTCCACCTTCTGTTGGATGGTTGGTTTGGCTGACTCCTTAAAGCAAGTTTTGCTGTTGCAGTGCCTAGGGAAGTGAGTTATCTCATTATTTATGAAGAAGTTAATAACCTTTAGGGAATTAATATACACGTAAGAACAGCGTCACCGTGATACAGATGCTGATGTCATGCCATTGATGATTTACTGCACTTGAGCCACGCGAGGAGTCCTTTGGTATTGAAAAAGGTATTACAGAAATGCATGTGGAAAAACAAGCAAACACAAGGCTAAAAGAAAGGCGAAGTTGTTTAGCTTTTGACAGTATTCAGTCATGTGCAGACACAGGCTGGAGCAGCCTGGTCATACTTACCTCAGATGCCCTCTGTTCACTGGGAACCGTTCCTAGATGGTCATAAATGAGGACTGTAATAATTCCTTTTTTTTTTCTCCCCCCCCAAGGATTTTATGGAAAAAGAACTTTCTCTGGTTTACACATCTCCAGTAGTACACTGCCCTGGAGTTAACTTGCTCTTAATATTCCGAGAAATTACTCTTACTTGCTGCCACTGTCTTCAATAACATCTTTTACTAAAATAGCTGTATTAGGCACAGCTTGAGTGTGTGTTTCAAAATACACCAGATAGAGACAGTTTGCTGCTCTCAGATCTGTGTCTAGCTGGACAGTGAGAAGGGATTCTCAGCTCTTGGCAGCACAAAGGAAAAATAGCTCAAGTCTTCCCTTATTTTATCTGTGCATAGCTTGACTGAAGGATGGAGGTGGAACCCATGCTGCAGGGTGATGTCAGGGAATGTTCCATGTTTTCCCACTTTGTTGTGCTTTGCTACCCAGTCTTCTGTGCACAGCTCCTTTATAATGCCCGCTACCTCCTTTGCCATCCTTCTTCCCTTGAAGGACACTGGCAAGTCCCTGATAACAGGGCTGCAGGAGCAAGTGGGGAGTGTTTCTTGGGTAGAAATAGTAGGGAAAAGACAGTGCAAACTTTCTGCACTCCACAGAGAGTAGAAAAAGTAATTCCTCTGAACTTTGGATTTCTTTGCTGATCTGTTTTTATTTTTTTGGACTGCATTGTCATTCAAATTCAGATTATGAGATGACAGTTTAGTTGATGATGAGCTGCCAAGTGGTAATCTTGGCAAGCATTAACCTAGAAAAACCTGGAGTAAGTTAGCTGCAGATTGCAGAATCCGAGGCCTTTGTGCTTTTTCCTGTTTTTAATAATAGGCTTGTACTTTTTACAGACTAGTTTGGCTTGTAGCTTCCTTTTTTTTTTTTTTACCTAGGGTTATTGAAAAGGGTATTGATTGTTCAGTGTAGCTAAACCATTGAATTCAAGATGCAGAGGTAGGTTGCACAGTCCCTGCAGTTCTTTCATGGTGCAAGAAGTGTTAGAAGCGTTAACTTTCACACTTGAGTGTTGCATTTCCAGACCTAAACTGTGATAATCTTAGCTCGTTCAACACTCTGCAAACTGCTCAATGCTTAAATGAAGCCTCTAAACAAGGTCTGTTCTCCTCTTGACATCAGCAAGCAAGTCTAGCTCCATGACTTGCTATGCCTGCAGTTTTAAAAGGAGAAGGAAAGCGTGAGGACTTCCGTCAGATTCTATCCTAATTGCTCGGGAGCTAAAGGAGTTTGTTGCAAGGTAACTGGCAGGTGTGAGTTACTGGTCTCTGTTCTGTAGCATATGGTGTTCTCATATTTACTTACGAAATTAAGGAAGTCTTACATGTCTCTTGCTCCAATGTCATTTTTTGGTGTGTTTTCCTTCCTTCAGGCTAACGTCTTTATCTGTTTCTTGGAGTTGATAATTATATTTAGTGAGATAGGGCAGGTTTGTAATTTGGAAAAATATAACCCTACCTCGTTTCTGAGGAAAAAGAAAAGTGTTACTGGAAAAGCCAAGGAATAGTGATAAACATGAAAGTTCATAGGCAAAGTATCAGAGGACTGACCTCCTTTCTCCCAGTCCCTTTCTGCTGGCAGTGGTGGAACTTGTTCAGATTTGACCTCCTCCCTTTGAAGGCTGCTCGTTTCAAAGCACTGCTGAGGTACAGTACAGAGCCCTGTGGCCCTGCTGGGGTTTCCTTTCTAGGTTGGATTCGTTTTGATCACTTGTTTCTTCCATCCAAGGTTATGTCTTAGTGACTTATGGGGAATTAGTTGCTTTTTAATCTAGTTTCTGATGGATGACTGTCACCTGCATGCTTGGAGATAATTGATGCACGTGTGCAAGATGCGTGCAGAGATGGTATATATTTGTTAGGTAGAAGTGTGACGTCTCTGTGATTGGAGAGAGACTCCAGACAACTTTGGTGGCAGATTACAAATGCTGCTGGCTTTTGTTTTATTAAACTTCTTGGTTCCTGCTGGGATTTTGTCACCAATTGCATTCTTTGATCATCCAAGTAATATCAAATTGGATGGTGATACGGACACTTCAGAGAGCACAGAAGTCATTAAAACAAAACAAACAGAGAGTATTTGTACCACAGGCAGAAAAATAATCAGATTCAATTTAGAAAAATAATAAAAGCCAATGCATTTGGGAAGACATTACTTTCAGTGAGGGACAGAAACATTTCTGTGGTAGTTGGCCATGAGCTAGACACATTTTCAGTAAGATACATCAGTTCTGAGCTTTTTAGATAGGGACTTCACCTCCTAAACCAGAGGTGTATTTCATTTTGAGAAAGACAACAACAAACTGCCTTCGGGGGAGAGCAATAAAATTGATCAGGGTGCTGTAAAGACAGATTCAGGGTAACAGAAAGGTGTGTGAGCTTATCTGAGATTTGTTGTAAACCTCTAGAGAGAGGTAGGAGTTATGAATATTGAAGGTAGAAATACATTTTTGGGGGAGTTGAGGAGATTTGAGCAAGGTAAACAGGATGATGCTGGAGTTAGGAAAATCTGAAGCAGAGTATTGGGAATTTTTGCTGTCAGAGGTTTCTTTGTAAGGTGCTCTTTGTACTGGTTGATACACTGGTATACATCAGTCTGTAGAGGAACCTTCCAGAAGAGATTCTGGAAGTCTTTTTACTGGAAAAATATTGAAAACTGGCCTTTGTGAAATCTGAGAATTTTTATTGTTGTGTAGAGGGGGGTAATGCTGGAGAGATGGAGATCTACTGGGTAAGGTCTTGCATCCAACTCTGTTCCAGACATCATCTGGTGATGTTTTGAGTTTGCCCGTGATCACCCTGCTCAGGAGAAAAAAGCAGGACTTTAGCAAGTGTGTGTTTTGTCACTTCCATCCACGGAGATATGAAAATCCTTGTGAAGGGCTAAGGCTTTGTTTAGGATTTGTAATAATAAGTAAAAAAAACCCCAAACCAACAACCCAGCATTGAAAGCTACTCCCTCTTTTATCTGTTGCTGTACACATGTGACATGCTTCAAAAGGATGATGCTACGTTCTTCTTTTGATCCTTTTAGAAACAGCTGAGGAGGAGCAAGAAGGGAAAAAAAAAAGACCCCAACCCTTGCGTGGAGCCTTCTGCAGGAGTTCAAGAATTTCAACAGAGTGATCTTTTGCCATAGACTGTTTTTTCAAGAGACATTCCTGCCATTATGAATGAAGTAGCAATAGTGAAGGAAGGGTGGCTTCACAAACGAGGTAAGTGTCTCTTCCCTCCAGGAGAGCAGATTGGCTTTCTCTCATGGGATGATCTGTCTTTTAGCAATTTGCCTTCAAATAGTCTGTTACTTTCCTGTTCACCCTGATGGGAAACAGCATAGAAGGAATGTGCATGACTTCCCCCCAAGTTTGAGAAGATGCATCTATAATGGGTTTTCTTTTGGATGTATATATGTGTGTGTGTGTGTGTGTGTGTGTTCACTGGAAACCATGTCATCTGCTTTGGAAACAATTATAAGGGTAACAACTGAGGGAGATGCTGCTTCCAGTATTAAACTGTAGCAAATTATTTTGGTTTCTGTGTAAATCTGTAGCTTTTGTTTTCATGTGAGATGGTAGAATTGTCTTGAGGTGAATCTTCGTCTGAATGGTGAAAAATATGTCTGTATTTTGTGAGCAATACTCTGCTCTTGTAGAGCCTTGCTAGAGAATGTGCTGTTTTGTTCGTGACTGAACTGCTCTTGGTACCAGTGTCCTCAACGAGAAGAATAGCCTTGAGTTTGTGCACTCTCTGCGTTTCTGTTGTGCCACTAATGACGTTTGATTTGTATAAAAAGTCTTTATTCTTGACTTGAGTGGCAAAACTGAAATTACATGATGAAAGGCCGAGGGAGCTGAGACTCTTCAGCTTGGAGGAGACTGAGGGGTGAACTCATTCATGTTTACAAATACATAAAGAGTGGGTGTCAGGAGGATGGAGGCAGGCTGTGCTCAGCGATGGGACAAGAGGCAACAGGTAGAAGCTGCAATATAAGAGGGTCCAAAGAAACATAAGGAAAAGCTTCTTCAGTGTGAGGGTGAGGGAGCACTGGAAGGGGCTGCCCAGATGGGGTGTGGAGGCTCCTTATCTGGAGACATTCCTAAACCACCTGGATGAGTTACTGTGTGCTCTTCTTTAGGTGGTGCAGTACTGGCAGGGGGTTGCACTGGATGGTCTCTCGAGGTCTCTTCCAACCCTTAAGAGTCAGTGATTGTGATACATAGTCACGTGTACCATTATGCTTTTTGAATTAAGTATTTAATTCCCAAGACAGTGGGTTTCTTCTTTTTATTTTTAGGGATTCAAGTACTACAGTGTTGCTCCTAGAAGCAAATTGACTTAGCTGTTTCTTTGTGTTCTACTATCGTTTCTTGGAGAGAGCAACGTTAGGTACTTTCCACAATATCGTCATTTTTTTGGACCGAAAACAGAATACGTGTGCTCCAGCACTAGGGAAGGTCGTGTGGTTCTGCAGACTCAGGAGTTTTCTAGAGGGTTTGCAACAACTTGCCCGGAGGTGCAAAGGTGTAGCATAATTATTTCTGGAAGAAGATGGAAATACGTTATCGTAACCTTGATAAAGGCTGAGAGTTCTGCTGCAACAATACGACATTTCTAAGAAATTATAATTCTTAGAATGTTGCTGGTTCTTGTTTTTAAAGGGTGGAAGCAGATTGCTAGTAGCTGTATATACAGCCTAGTTTAGCCTCGAAGATGTTCAGGGGACTGGAGCATCTTCCTTATGAGGAAAGGCTGCGGGAACTGGGGCTGTTAAGTCTGGAGTAAAGGAGACTGAGAGGAGATNGGATAATCTCTAAAGATCCCTTCCAACCCTACCATTCTGTGATTCTATGAAAATGTTTTGATAATTTTTACCTCTTTCAGTTAGAAATACAATTCCACTCATTGATCTTAAAGAACTCCTTCGCTGATTCTGGTGGACCCAGGCTTCCTTGCTCTGATAAAGTAATTGTGCTGTGTTTGGATAAAACAGGAGATGAAAAAGCAGAGTTATACTTCCGATTCTCATTAACAAATCTAGAAACTCTTGAAATCAGAGAGAAGTGTGTAATTTAAGATGATGTTTTTAGACTGAGGGGGCTTTTAATTACTGTTACAATTCTTTCTGCACTTAAAAAGGTATTTTGTTATGTTGAGGATCACTGTGCAAAAATCTGGGGGAGAAACATTTATTTTAGAAACCAAGCAAGTGGAATTGTATGATCAGGATGATTCAGAAGCAGATGTGTCTGAAACTTGCTGTATTTTCAGCTTGTCTGTATTTACTCTTTGAGAATTGATTTTTTTGTTGTTGTTGTTTCTAGGATTACGATAAAGCTACTTTCAAGCAAGGAGACCTCTGGAGGAGGTCTAACTGAAACATACTCTGATCTCCTGATCTGATTCTTTTTTCCCCTAAATTACCTTAGAGAAACAGATGATTATCTCTGATGGTTTGCTGATAATATTATGATGGGATTACCCACTGAACACATTTCCATTTCCAAAATGTTACTCTGCATGTTCTGCATATTTGCGACTACACGTTTATGCCCAAACTGTTGAATGTATCTTGGTGGCTGTTGGATGTCAGGTTTCCTAATCCTTTTAAGGTGTTCCTCAGTGCCTTTTTTGCCTTCTCAGTACGTGGGGTAACACCTATTTCTTTCCACTTTGTTGGCTTTGCAACTGTTAATTTAGCGTGGTCCTGGTCAGGAGGATTTTAGAAAGCAGTGCTATCTTTCCTCCTCGGTTTGCCAGTGTGTCAGCTCCGTTACTCTCTTGTTTTTTTTTGTAGCTGTTTTGGGATCAATTGACCAACTTAGTTCTTCTGGCAGTGGGTGGTGGGGTGTGTGTGTGTGTCTGCTTGTGGGAACTGATACACTTGTGTGCTCATGTGTTTTGTGAAGGATTTTTTTCTAAAATAGTCTACATTTATTGCCAGACCCTATTGGTTTGCTAGCTCTGCAAGATCAAGTGCCTCAACCACACAATGTTTCCAAAACTGATGTCTGATACTGTAAGCTTCTGAAGTTAAGGCATAAACAGTAATTACTGCAGGGAGGGACTGCTAAAGGAGGGTTTTAGATATAGGAAATATATATTGTTTGCCTTCTGGATCATTTATAAACCCGAAGGTTGCACTGCATGTGTTCTTTAGAGGTCCTAGGGCTTTCCACGTGCAAATATTTCAAGTAGTGACTGGCTGAAATCCAGATTGGGCAATCAAATTCTCTCTACCTAACGTTCCCCCATGGCTTTGGTTGGATATGGCATTGCTTGGTTCACATCCTGAACGGTTGAATAACGTGGCTGTGCGCAGTTAAACAGTTGCTACATCTCACCCCAGCAGTGGCTTAATTTTGGTGGTTTTAATGATTTGTGTACGTATAAATCAGGCTGCAAAGTGCTCTGGAGTCTTTCTGGATGGCAGGTGTATATAAGCATAAAGCCATCATTAGCAGGAGCAGGTGTTTTGGCCTGGCAGCGAAATAGCAGAGCTTTCTAGAATTGTGGGGTTATTCTCTTCTGTCAGCATGCTTTACATTTCTGGTTTTGTTTCCAAGATTTGTTTTTGTTTCCAAGATTAAAAATACAAATGGAGAAATGAAATTAACCATCGGTGCCTGGCCGAGAGCTCTTGGCAGTTCTGTAAGTCAGTCGCTTAAAGGAAGCTTTACTTCCAGTAGCGCAGATGTTTGTTTGTGCAGGGGCCAGAGTCATCTCCATGACATGTCTAACCTCAACCGGCCACAAACAGAAGAATTCATGAATGAACTTTGGTTTTTTTTCCCCTTTTCCTCATTGGTTGTTCCTTGACTCACAGTGAGGCATTAGACTTGCGTGAAAACAGAAAAAAAAACAGTAGTTAAAATACTAACAGCTCTTTGTATAACTGAGTGCCTGAAGTGTTCCAACACACACGTAGAAAACATGGAGAAACTGAGACTTGAGATTGGTGTGTTGTGCATGTACGTCCAGGATGTGTCAGCCTGGGTTGTGTTACACTGAAGATTTATTGAGTGGGAAAGGATGGATCAGAACCTGTGTGACCTGAGCTAGGTGGACCTAGCTCCCTGGCAGGGGGATTGGACTAATTGATCTCTAAAGGTCCTTTTCAACCCCTACCATTCTGTGCTTCTATGTGGGAAATGGGTCGATGCAGAGGTGCTGTAATTGTGATTGAATATGAGGAGGGAAGGAGAAAATTGTCTGCCCAAATTGCTGCTTGTAGAGTTCAGAGATTACAGGTTTTCTGGATGTGTGCTGTGAGTATTCTTAATTTTGGTGGTGTGTTGGGGAAGCTTTTGGGTAAAAGTTACGCCTGAGTCTATTTGATTTACTGTGCTGATCCATTTTAAAGATCTGCTTGGATTTCTTGCAGCTTTCAGCTCTGACCCCTGTTTATAAAGGTCCTTCCATTGTCTTCAGCCTTCATCCTGTTTTTTTTTTTTTAATAAAGTCTTTCTGCAAGGCAAACAAAGAGGGGGATTGTGCTTTTTGATACTCTGTCATCTCTGCCTTTCCTAGTATGTCCGGTTTTCATATTAGGGCATAAAGTTGTATGGTAAAAGGAGTCTTTTTGAGACCGGGAAAGAGGGGGAGGGAAAAATGTACATTGACATTTAAAAAAGGAAATAGAAATCTCAATTTCTCACTCGGAGAGCTCTGAAGCAATTACAAGCAGCAGGAGAGCCCTGTGTATTCATCCATTAATATTTAGCAGCAAATGTGGAGCTACTTTTTGGTTTTGTTTTTAACTAGTGTATAAACACCTCACAGTAATTTTAGCAGTGAAAACCAGAATGTGTTGATCCGTGTGGAGTTTAGGCAGGTAAAACTGTTTGACTGGTTGGGAGCCTGGCTTCCAAGCTCATCTAAATTACTAAAGGTCCTCAAATGAGAAATTGTACAAAAGATACTTATTCCACTTATGAAAACGCTACTGATATGTTTTGTTGTGGTTACAGAATTGTTTCTGTAATGAAATGTAGTGATTTAAGTGTCCTAATAAGTAACCAGCAGTCCGTTGTGATATGTCTTCTTGCAGCTTCATCGCATAAAATGAATTACAGAATCCATGTGTAAAATACAAGCCATGAGTTAAATGCTGATTCTTGCTCTTTTAACTTTCTTGAGCAGATGGTGAACTTTAGCTTTGTTATTTTGAGCACAGGTTCATACTTCCAGTATTCTGTTAGTATGAATCAAAACAGGATCTTACAAGGTATGACCAGAAGTTAACTGTGTTTTTTTTAAGCCAATAGGTCTTTTGTGGTGTTGTTTTTCTTCACTTCTTCTTTCTTCTCTCTTTTTTCTGTTCTTATCATGTTCCCTTCTTCTTTTTGTATGTGTATGTGGGTTTTTTTTGAGGTATGTTTTATTGTTTGCCTTGACTTTGGTCTGTCCCTGGGCTGGAGTGTGGTACATCTGTGTGTCGCCAGAACCTTTGAGCTTCACATTAGTTCAAGGGCTGTCTGGTTTTCATGGTATTTGAAAGCAGTAGCTGTGTCACTTTTGGATAAAGGATCTTAAGACAATCTGAACTCTGAAGATGCCAACTCTAGGGGGCACAGCGACTTCAAAGGGAAAAACTGTGGGGAAGAGGAAAGAAAGGTAAGAAACAGGGACTGAACAAAGAACAGAGGGAGCAAGTTTGTAACAGAGGAAAGGAGCTGATGCTTAGTCCTGGAGTGAAGGTTTGAGCTTACAGGGAAATCTGTCGCTCTTCTTATTGGAAACAAAAGATAAGCTGTGTCAGTTTGTGGTTTTTCTCGTGTGTCTCTTTTTCAACACAAGGGGCAATAGTTTTGCAATGCTAGCTCTAGGTTGCTTTCATTTTACTTGCCCTGTTCTGGGAAAAGGGAATTGGGGAGGAACCAGGAAGTCCTCGACCAGTAAATCTGACCTTGGCCGTAGACAAGATGCTAGAGGCATTAAGAAAGGATGAGATCACAAAACATCTGGAGAAATATGAGCTGATAATGGCTAGTCAGCTAGACTTTTGGAGGGTAAATCTCATCTGATGGAATTATTTGTGCAGAGATCATAGAAAAGGGACTGGATCCAGTGTACTGTAAAAAGTGTGCTTTGGATGACAGAGAAGTCACATGCTGAGCATTACCTACTGCAGTGTAACTATACTGTACTATGTCTTTGAAGGAGGTAGCATAGCCTAGAGGTTGCTCATCTTCCTTCCACTGAGCAGACTACTTAAATCTTTGACCATGTTTGTGACTTTCCAGTGTCCTTTTAGAAAGAAACTTTTTTTTTCATGTAGGAAAACCTGTTCTTTAAGCCACAGCTTCATGTTTTTGAAGGGTGAAGAAAAATTACTCCCCCAAAAAATCTTCATTCCGTCATTCTCCCTCGACTTCCTTGGCAAAATACTTTCATTTCTTTAGAGAAGTCATGCTAGATCAGGTGTTTTTCTCTGTGTTTGTAAACTGTTTGTCTGGAACTTAACTGCAAGTGACACCAGACACACTCTGTCTTTGAATGGCAAAGAGGAAGAGCTCAGATGTTGATGCCCATGTTATTTATATCAGTCCCGGGAAATTTACTTTCATATTCTGTTTTATTATACATCAGAAGTGAAACAAACTAGGTCTCAATTTTATCTCTAAAAGTGGAATACTATCATAAATTACTGTTACTTGTCATTAAAAGAGATTTGAGAATGAGGGATCTGGGACGTTGCAGCAAACCCTGTTGAAGTCAGCCTGGAAATGCTTGATGCAGTGGATTCTGCACAAACTGCCTGCATTGGCTTTCACCATCTTCTTCATGGTTCCCTCATTTTCGGGAAGGACAGGGTGGGCCCTATGCAAAATAAAAAAAAAAAAGGCTTGTCCATGTGTAGTTTCTGTTCTTTTTTTCTCTCAGTAGATATATTGAAAAATCATCAGCTTTGGATTTAGGAAGGAAATACAGAGTATGCTATTTCGAGGTAGAGAGCTAGAGAGTGTTTTTAGGCAAGGTGCTGTGCCATGCCTTTTAAAGCTGACACGTTGTCCTCACTTGAAAATGCCTTCCCCTGAATCCCCTGAGTGGATGTCAGAAGGTGCCTTTCCTTCCAGCATTCCCTGATGGTACTCCTGCCTGAGCACCATCAGTTGCACTCTTTGCCTGTGTCCATGGTGCCCTATGCCTAAACCTGCTCTTAGCCCTATACTTTACCCTCTGAAAAAGCTAGTGAGGACTCCAATGCTCTTAGAGCAGTATATAGTGATATGTAGAGTATTGCCTTTTATCCACTTTTTTATGTTACTGATAAGTCTCTTAAAAATTAGGATGGTGGTTCATTTCAGGCTCATTTGGGAAATAAACCTCAATATTTATTGGAAAGAGGGATTTGCCTAACATTTGAACATTCAGTTTGAATGCATTTTGAAAGACAGAGAGTAGTAAAATCAACTGTCAGCCTTGTGTGTTTTTCCCTTTTCACGTATTTAAAGAACCTGATTTACTAAGGAAAAAAATGAGTTAAATCTTATTTAAAAAGTCATCTCTCACTGAGGGAAAAACAGAGGAGGGATTATTATTTTCAGATGTATTATGTTGCAGGTACAATGTGCCTCTTAAAGGGGGAACAAAAACCAGGAAACTATGTGAGGAAAGAGGAAGAAAAAGAATGGAGAAAGAGTAGCACCATATTAGGTGTGGAGTAGTGTGCTTCTGTGAGAAATATTTACTGCAACTGAAAGGGGGAAATAATGAACAACAGCTTCGAGTGCAATTGGAAAACATGTTAATGGAACTCTGGGATCATTCTCTCACCTCTTCGAGTTGAGCCAAAAAATGCGAAAAAGATAGCTGGTCAAACAACATTGTGAAATGTGTCAATTTATTCAGAAGTGCATGGTCATATTTGAGGACAACCGAAGTAAACAACCATCACAGACTGTGGGCAAGTCAGCTGTTGTTTTCCTGGGGCTCTTGGGTAAATTGGAGAGAGTGTTTTGAAGTGCTGTCCAGAGCCCAGGCCTTTGGTGAACTGCATGTAGAATACACCTCGGAGTCAGTGGTTCAGTGCATGACTGCAGTGGTATTTCATGCTAATATTGAGACTGAGTGTAAGAACTGAATCCTTTATGGGCCTATCAAATCACTCTCTCCTGCTTGCACTTTGTGTACTCTTAATGAGAGCCACAGAACGTGCATGCTAGAGAGGTGGAGTTTGTGTTGGTTGTGAACTGTGGCCTTCATAGCAAGTGCTTGTTTTCCAGTGTTAAAACAGTTTGGGTTGGAAGGGACTTCAAAACAATCGCCCCTGCCCTGGGCGGGGACATCTTTCACTATATCAGCTTGCTTGAAACCCCATCTAACCTCACTCTGAACAATTCCAATGATAGGACATCCATAACTCCTCTAGGCAACCTCTTCCACTCACCCTCATAGTAAAGAATTTCCTTATGTATATATGTCTATAGTCTAAATCTACCCTCCTACAGTTTAAACCAATTACCCCTTGTCCTGTCACTACATACCCTGCTAAAATGCCTCTCTCAGTCTTTCTTATAAGTCCCTGTTACATATTGTAAGGTATCCCTGGAATCTTTCCATCTCTAGGCTGAGCAGCCCCAGCTCGCTCAGCCTTTTTTTCATAGGAGAAGTCTTCAAGACAAACATTATTACGTTGATACAGAAGTTTAAGTCATGAGGTTGGCACTGGTGTTGCTTGAGTTGACTTTAGGTGCTGATGGGAGTCAGGTCTGCTTACAACAGTCTCTGCTAATTGCCAAATTTTAAATCCAGTCCTTGTGTTTGTGGTGGCTTCATAAATCATTTCCCACCCAGAGAAGTCACAAGATTTTGAAGTTCTTGCCCCTTTTTCTATCTGAAACAGAAGTGTCTGGTGTGGCAAAAAAAACTAGAGAGCATATCCTGAGTGCTTTCTTCACAGTTTAGACTAAGGAGAAGAAAAAGACCTGTTAGATTACTTTAAATGTAAAATCTCAAAAAAAAGAAAGGTTTTACAAGAATGTGTGTTTTTAGTTTTCTGAACTCTTAGCCTTAGCACTAGGGAAGTGGTTGAGTCACCCATCCCTGGAGGTATTCAAAGGACAACTGTGGTGCTGAGGGACATGGTTTAGTGGTAGATGTGGCAGTGCTGGGTTAACGGGTTAAACTGCTTTTTTTATCCATCAAACTCCAGTTAACCTAAAGCTCAAGATTTAAGAAAAAAATATATTGATTTGAAGTTTTTGCCACGTGTTTCCTTGTCAGCCTTTGTATGTGCTGTATTACAGCTGCCAACATAATGTCTTCTCCTTCAGATTGACGTAGTTACACTGGTGTGGGAAGATGTTTGCACTAAGTAGGGTTTATGCTGTGAAACACAAGGGTATTTTGTATGGTCTTGCCATTATGCCTGTGTTGGAGCTTTGCAACTGGAGTGTTGGTAAAAAGTTACACCCTTGTACAAACCTGTTTAGCAGTCCAAAATCTATTGTCAAGCCTCTTCATATCTGCAGAGTGGGAGTCGCAGAATCCCAGAATCTTAAGGTGTGGAAGGGAACTTGAAAGATCGTCTAGTTCAAAACTACCTGTTATTGAGGCTTCCAGGCATGATTTGTCTTGACTGTTGGGCTTTTTTTGTGTCTCACACATATCGCCGCACCTGTCTGTGATCTGTAAACCTTCTAGAAATAGCTATCAGTTAAATAAAGTGTTTTCCCTCTAATGCAGAGGGTGTTTTTTTTTTTACACCGCTAATCATCATGGTTATTTTCTTCAATAATTTCTTTTAAAAAAGAAATCTTGCCTTTTGAAGTGGTTACTAATAGAACAAAGATGTCACTGTTTTAATGCTGCCTTTGGTGATAGTTTCAGCCAGTGAAGGTGTAGGAAACTAGTTGACTTTTTCAACTTGACATTTTCTGTCATAGAATCATAGAATGGTAGGGCTGGAAAGGACCTCTAGAGATCATCTAATCCAATCCCCCTGCAGAAGCAGGTTCACCTAGATCAGGTGGCATAGAAACATGTCCAGGCGGGTCTTGAAGACCTCCAAGGAAGGAGCCTCCACAAGCCCTCTGGGCAGCCTGGGCCAGGGCTCCCTCACCCTCACAGTAAAATAGTTCTGAGTCTTCTTTTCTGGTACAGATACATCGTTTTTTACTACAGCATGAACATTTGAAAGTATCTGACAGGTATCTCCTGGTGAGGAAGTCCATGTTGCCTGGTTACTTGCATGATAGGAGAAGTGATTATTCCAAATAAGAATGAGTGGAAAAATTACTTTTTCCTACATGAAAAAATCATTTCAAAACTTGCCAGCAACAGCCTTCAGATGACTTGCAGAGATACTGCCTTTTGAGCAGTGTTGTGACAGCGTGTTTCTGTCCTTTTCAATGAAGTTTAGCCTGTACAGTCAAGATGCCTTGATCTAAGAGATTGGGAGATAGTTAAATTACATCATCATGGAAGAATACCAGCATACTTAGCTTTAAAGCCATTCAAGACTCCATTGGCACCCCTTTGTTATACAGTGTCTCTGAAAACGAACTGCAGCAATAATGAACCAATCCATCTAAATCACAGCAGCTGAACAACTGACTGTTCTATCTCAAAATGCAAATGCCTTGTGCAGAATGGATTTAATTGTAAATGTTTGCTTAGTAGGGAATATGAGCCTTTTAGTTTGCGACAATAATTGTGAATACAAAGATCCCCAGAATTTTAGGGTTTCCATATCTCATCCCTGGTCTCATAACAATATTTCAAAGTCAGTTTTTTAAAATACACCATTTGGCTTTTTCCCCCTCCACCCCCCCCTTCTAGCTAGTGAATAGAACTCTAAATGCTCAATCTCAAAGCGGTGTTTTGAAAACGGGAAGATAAATTTAGCTCTATGTATTTAGATCAGGCAGGATTTTCTGTTGTATTTCTTTCAAATCTGTGTTAGGGCTTTTATATAGCTTCAGATACTAAGAGGAAAAAGTGCTGACTTTCAGAGCTTGGATTTGGTTTTGCAGTGCAGAAATACCAAGTGTAACTTAGGGTATTAGCGTTTTCTTTGAGGTTCTAGTAAGTTGCCTCTCAAAACAATTAAAAGGTTACTGTTAGGAATTTCTTTTCTAGTAAAACAAACAAACAAACAAACCCCCCTCCATATCAAAATCTTCATTCTTTGTTAAATTCTTTAACCCTGGCTGCTGAATGCCCCTCTCAGGATGAATCTCTGTCACTGATTTGAATGAATTAAGATAAAACAGCATTGCTGTTTCTGAGGGAAAGGAAAAAGCTCACTGAGCTTCAGTAGTGAAAAGAGAGAAAGCAGAAATACGTGCCTCCAGGCTGTTTCTTGGGTATCTTTGTAAGGAAAAGACAGGTAAAAGTTTGAAAACACGCAGACACACACATAGAGAGAGAAAGTGACCATGTTTATGCTTCTGTTGGCATTTGGTGTGTTCTTTATTAAGCCTTCACATGTGGATTAGTCCTTCTGAAAGAGAAGGCAACTGAGCCCCCTGAAGAATAGGCCTTTGTGACACTGGAGAAGTTCACTGTGCCAAAGTTATGGTAAGAATTTGTGAATTTTGGCTGCTGGACTACTTCCTTCCCCTGCTATGTTTTCAATGTTGGAAGCTTATAAGTGTGGGATAAAGGGTGTTTTTTTGGTGTGTGTTTTCCTTTTTTTTCCCTTTCCTTCTTCTTTTTTTTTTTTCCCCCAATGACAATGCAAACATTCATTTCACAAACCAAACCACCCGTTCACATGACGCTGCTGGCTGTATATAAACACCCTGTTGATCTTGTTCTGCAGAAGTCTTCCTTGGACTTCCTGAGTCATACAGAAACGCTCTGCTGCTCTTTCCGAGGCTGTGCTGTGGACTCAAAGCTCTATCTGCTCAGATTGAGTTTGCCAAATTAATGTCCATGAAAGAAATGTTTCCTTGGAACAGGGCCCTCAAAGCTGGGATGGTTTTTGATGTCTCTTTTTGTCTTTGTGTGTAAAGTATTTCATTCTGCTGTCTTGGAAGTGGTTTTTGTTTTGCCTGTATTCCTTGGATAAAGCTGAACCTGTCAGCAGAGATGTTTAGTAGTTCTTAGTTGCTAAACTGTCTTCCTCTTGCATATGATGTTTCTTTATATGGATCTTATCTGGAAGGTTTTAGTTCATGAGTAGGCAAAATAGAATGAGAGAGCCCTGCAGAGCACAGAGGGCAGAGAAGACGCTGGTAGCTGCACTGCCAGGTGAGCCCTCCCAGCAGCCCGGGACCTGACGACGAACTGTACAACACAGTTGACTTCACAGGGATTTTCTGGAGTAACCAAGGGCAGAATTCAAGTCCAAGGCTAGACTGTCATGGTGACAAAATATTTAGAAAACATTTTCTTGCTTGAAACAAAAGGTTGGATTGTGCAACACAAAGTATCGTCCCAGTGTAATAAACGGTGTTGTGTATTTTTAAAGGGTTCTTTGTGTTCCCTGACTGTCAGCTCTTGCCAGATTCAGCATGTTCAGGTAAAATGAGGCATTTTTCCTCTGGACAGTTGCCTTTACAAGCTAGGTTAATTCTTCCCCTTCACGCAGTGGTGGTTCAAGGATGTAGCAGCCAAATCTGGCCTTACATTTTGAACACAGTGGACAGCCCTGTCAAAGACAGATACAGTGGAGCAGCTTCTTCTTCTATGATGGCTCATCTGCATTAAGAGCAGTCACTTAAAACTTTCACCTTGTCGTTGGCATGGACTGATCTGATCCTGAGTGAGCTCTGGGTCTGGGCTTGATGATTGCTTTTGCTGAGTTAGAATGTGCTGTTCTTGCTGCAGTAGAGTAGGAACCTTTTGTACTGTAGGTGTTTTATCCTTCCATAATAACTGCTACAACTTTTTTTTTCCCTAATGCCTGTGGTTTTGAGATATCCCAGCCTTACTGATATCTGCCCTCTGACTTGAAAAGAAGCCAGAGGTCTAAAGTGGCTGTAGTAGATTGTTCATTGGGAAGACTATAAAATGATTTTAAGATGAGCAAACCTGTGACAGCTGAGTGGAGGCTATGAGGCAGTCATGTACAGTTCAGTTCAGCATAACCGTGCCATTGGGAGTGAAGGCATTTTTTTCCAATCTAGTCTGTGTTTCCTGGGTAATATCTGCTGTAATTTCAGAGAAAAGCATGATTTTACATGTTAGACAGTCTTCTCTGCTTAGAGCAGCAGGTGACCGAATTTCTGTCTTAAATAGTGATTTGTCTCGGCTCTGCAGCAACTGTAACCGGGTTAAAACATAGAGTCTCTGCAGACAATCTTCAAAGAAGCTGATGTTTTCAAAAGTTGCTGTAGTTGTTGGAGTATACTGTTATTCATGAAAACGGGAAACAAAAGCAAAACCTGGAGGAGGGGGGAATATACTCTTCCAAGATTTGCATCATCTTGCGTCTTTGTATGCTTGGCATGTAACCGTGTCCCATTCAGACTGCTGCTTTGAACAGGGCAGAGCTCGTTCTTTGGGCTGCTGCTTTGTTGCTATCTATTAGTTCCTCTGTTGCATTGAGCTGCAAAACCAGCTGCTTTTGCTTTTCATACCTATTTTTACCATCTCTAATTTGCTATTAAGATGTTAACTTCTGCCTCCAGTTAGCCTAGCACATCTCAGTACTGCGACTACAATGTGGGGACAAGCAAGCACTTCTGTGCTTTCTCTTGTGCTACCCTTTCACGTTTGGGAAATGGTCCCTGTGAACAGCTGCAGTACTGCTTTATTATCCTTTTTAAAAGCTCTCACTCCTTGTGTTGCTTGTAAAAGGCCTTGACAAACTCTCAGTGCGTGTATACTGAGAATGCTGTTGGTTGTGATGCCCACTATTGGTCCCTCTTTTTTTTTTTTTGTGTCTGCCTGTCTGGCCCTTCCTTGTCCCAGTCCTGTGACAGTAAGCTCTGCAGAACAGGGGCTGTCTCATTGTTTTCTTTGTACAGCAGGTGGCTCAGCTCCAGATGTGTATCTGAAGTTGCAGGGGACTGCAGTAATACAAACCATTATGTTACAGAAAGCTGTATCTGAAAGAGAAAAGAAACCCCAACCCATCACCCTGATCTACTGTGATAAATTTTATGCATTTTTAAGGGTAGATATTTGTGACTTTTGTTTTTTTTGGTGCTAATCCTCTGACAGGAGCATAAAAAAAATAGTATATCTTCAGTTTTCTTCTCAGTGTAAGGAATCCACCTCCTTATGGCCAGTGCAAAGCTTTATCCTCCCCAGCTGCTCCAGGCTAATAGGAACAGGCTACTTCACAACAGCTCTTGTTGGGTCTCTTGGAGAGGTTTGTTTACTCCCACGACTAGACTGGGTGTGCTTATGACAAAGCCTCATGTTTCTGGAGACTTTTCTCTTTTCAGGCACTGTTTTAGAAATGGAATGACATGCAACAGGATGTGGGGTTGTAGATACGTGTTCACGCTTCAGAGGCTGTGCATACCTTTTTAACCATACACAATTCTGTGCTATTTATCTCATCATTCATGTGGTGAAATAAAACATGGAGGGACACAGAATTCATTTCTCCTTTTTATGCTCAGTACACACAGAGAATGTTTATTGATATTCATCTTTCTGCTGACTCTTAAAATCCCCAAACCCAGTTACTGGAGGCGAGGAGATGAAAATGAGGGCACATGACCAAGCAGCCTTGAGGTTTTGTTCCTCAAATTTGATTTGAACGTTGCCATTTGATAAAGTTACATTCATTCTATATTTTTTTTTACCTTTTATATTTTTATAATTCTTCTAAATTACCTACATGTACTATTAGGATTTCTTTTGTTGTGCTTTGAATGGCCCCTCTTGAAGTGGGTGATTAAACGAGATCACCTCTAGCAGCTCCTTTCAACATAAAGTATCCCGTGATTCTTGACCAGTCCCAAGAATCTCATGCAAAGCTCAGCCTGATTATTTTAAGGCCCCATTTGTAGAAGTGTGCTTGGTTTTAGTCTTGGTATTCTTTGTGATGGCTGTCAAACAGAAAATCAATAGTTGTTCTGTTGTCAGCAAGCTTTTACATTTGCAGTGTTGACTGATCTGTTCAAATAGAGAAGTTGGGGCTTTTCAAGGAAAAGGTTCAAAACATGGGATAATAAACAAACTTTGCTAATTTACTACTTGTCAATGTTCTGGGTCTGTCCTTTGGAACCAAAAAGTTTGCTTTGCTTACTAGAATGTCTGGTTTGCTAGGATTGCTGTGAAGCTGTGAACCTGCTGGGAGTTTTGCTTTGTTTTGTTTGCTTGTTGGGCTGTCGTGGTGAGGTTCACTATCAGGAAGTAGTGATGTTGCTAACCTCATCCCAGCCTTTCTTCTTTGCCTTTTTTTAGTCCTGGTGTAAAAGAAGGGGGAGCAATAGGAGTGAAAGAGTATGTGTGTGGTAGACTAGCTTGATTCTTTCTCGTCCTCTCCAAGCAAGGCTTTGGTTATTTTATGTCACTGATGGCAGTTGAATTAGGTGCTTTGATAGTCACCTTCAGCAGTAGCTGGTTGGCTGCAGCTCCTTGAGACTCTGACCATTGCAGAGGAAGTGTGCTTTGGACTGCCACTGTGTTGCTGGTGGTTGAAGTTTACAGCTTATTACAAAAGTAGAGACCTGAGCAGTAAGGTCCAGCTTATCAGCAGCAATTGACAGGATAGTCTACTGATAGCAGAGGTGACCTGGAAACTGAGCATGGCTGATCTGGTGCCCTCAGCTAGCACGAAGTCACAAATATCTTCCTTTGTCACAATCTGTATGGTGACTGTGTCCTTCATCAAGGCCTGTTTGTGATGGTTTAGGAGTGGTTTGTCATCCTTTGCCCGTTATGATGTGCAATCACCTTTTGGAGTCAGGTTCGATAAACCTGGTGATCCATAAGGGTGATCGATCTCTGCTGTTTGTTCCAGGATAATAGTCACCTCAAACAGTTGACATTAAATGCTGCTTTATGAGTGCCCTTAAGCTGTAGAAGCTTATTTCACAACTGATGCTCCGGATGGCTGCAACTGGAGTCCCAAAGGACAAGAGTAAATTTTGGACCTGATGTGCTGTTTCACTTAGAAAAGGGAGCTTTTGAGGGCAGGGTTGAAGTCTGGCTCAGGCAGAAATGGGAAACCTTGAGCAGTCTCCAACCTCTGGAATTTGTTTTATCTGAGACAAGACTGTTGTGTGAAGTCTGCAGCCAAGGTCTCCGTACGAAACGGCATCAGATCTGTGTCTGAAATGAAATAGCTCTACTTCCAAAGGGATTTTTAACATTTCTTACTGTTCTGTAACCTACAATCTCCAGAACAAGGAAGTTCTTGAAAGATACATGTCTAATACCAGCTTACTATTAAAACTTTCACTAGTTACTTTACAATGATACTTTCAACCTGCCATGGATTATTTTGTTTTCTAATTTTTCTACTTCCAAAACTTGCTACCTTTTCCTACAATAGCAGGATAATGATGGCTATTTTGGAAATTGTTTTCTTTGCTTGGATTTAGACTTCTGAATGCAAACAACACCTGCATCTGATACCTTCTTCCATTTTCGCTGGGCTGAAAATGCTGTTCATAAAAGACGTAGACATTCCCCATCCCTTCTTCCCAAGGGAGGTAGGTAGGTTGGTTGGCCAAACTGAACGCAGAGCATCTAGAAGCAAAAGAGTTGGCTGATGTATTAGAGTACCATCCTGGAACTGAGAATCGAAGCCAGTCATCCCCTGCTCTGCCACAAAACTTCCTCCTGTATGATCGTCTCGGATAAGGTTATTTTTATCTCTCTGTGCCCCAGTTCCCTATCTGTAAAATGGTGATAACAGCACTTCCCTACTTCACAGGGATATTGTGAGGACAAATGCAGCTCAGGCTGTGGGGCTTATGGATACTGTGGTAACTGGCAGCACAGATGGAAGAAGAGAAATGTTTGGCAGAAAAGCTTTCTTGTTCTTTCAGGCCGGTGGTGGGTTACAGCACTGATGAGAGTGAGGCTTCCACTGAAGTTGTGGTTTGACTGGTTCCATGTCTTTTCCCTAAATGTTTCCGTGCTCACTGCTGCGTTCATACAAGCAAAACACTTAATGTCCATGCTACGTGCTGTTGTTTACATCCTTGTCTGCAGGCTGTGAGAGCCCAAGAGCCTGGATGAAACTCACTACTCCTGGGTTTGCCAGTGTGGGCTGCTCACAGTGACTGAATGGAGTAGTGCTTCTGGCAACAGCCAGCCAGTGCATTTCACAGACTCCCTCAGACCCTGGAAGGAGTTAAAAAGACATATGAATGGATTTTCACTTGTGAAATACAAGCTACTGTAGCACTTACTTTGAGTAAGCCCTGGACTGTACTCTGACCAGAAGAAAGCAATTGTCCTTGACATAACTGGTTAAATTTAATAGAAACCACATCCTTTGTGTTGCCACTGACAACATAACATTCCTTAACGTTTGATTTCAAGCAGCGCTTTATTACCCAGCTATACATGCAAACGTACTTTCTTCAGAAGAATTTGCGTCCAGAGACACCACAGAAGAGTGCAAACCTCTTTCCATTTTAACCTGGACTTGGTTTAGTGCTTGTTTATGTATAGTACAGGCAGGTAAGAGACAGGAAGCCCATCGGCTTAACATTTACATTGTCACATGTCCAAAGGGAAGGCTATGGCATGTTGAATATTTGTTCAATCAAATCTTGCTCATGCAAATTGAAGTGTGGGGTTTTTTTCTGGGGGGAGCTTTTTGGGCCAGGAGGTAGGACTGTGCTTCATTTATTGCTTACTTCTTGAAACACGTAGCTCATGTCATCTTCCTTGTTCACCTGCTTTGATAAACTCTATATTTAGTTGTGTCTGCCCATCCACTTGAACAGGACCAAAATAACTTCAGTGTAATCCATCCTCTCTGTCCTTTCCTCTCCACCCCTTCCCTCCCCTTTCCTGCTGCTGAGTTTAGAGCATTCAGTTGTTTGGGAAGTGGAGGATTTCTTGTTTGTTTTGCTTTGTCTCTTTACAAGTAAGGTTGGAGGGCAGGAGAAAACATTTATACCCTGCAATAAAGTTGTTGTGAAGAGTATGCAAACTGTCAGAAACACTTCCTCCTCTCTTATAACATTTACTGAGGGGTCAGAGTGTGTGCAGAGTGCGTGGAGGGAGGTGGAGCAGAGAGGTTGGGAAATGACTTGCATGTGGCATACATCTGTCTGACAAAACGCCAACCGTGCCAGGGGATAAGTGGACAAACAAATAGCGTTTCAGTTCTGAACTCGGAGGTTGAACCTAAAGCTTACGCAGGAGGAGCTCTTCAGATAAGTTTCTGGTGGACCTTGACTCATGTTGTGCAAACATGTAGTAGGTAGCACAGAAGAGACTGTCCTCTAAATCCCTGCTCGGCAGAGGATCTAGGCATAGGCTGTGCTTTGCATGGCTTCTCCCGTGTCCCACGATGGCCATATGTATATATAGTCATCAAGTCTGACACAAATCAACACTGGCCCAAATCCCCAGAAGTATTTAAGTGCCTAACCCCTTGACTTCAGCCTGAATTAAGCATGAAATTAGTTAAACGCTTGTGTTAATCTGACTGTGGATGTTGACTGTTTTTTATCTGTAAATTGGATAAAGAATGTCTGCTGAACTAACCAAAACGTTTGCTGCCTATGTTATCTGAAATATTATTGTCTTCCACTACTAAGCTGATAGGGATTTGAGGGAAACTGTATTGTTTTGGTGAAACTGCTTTGGGATACAGCCTGCCAAGTTCTTGTATCTTGAGCTGAGTGTTGGGTATGTTGTTGTTCCTAGCAGACACATTGTCTGGAGATGTAGGGGGAACGTTTTTTTCCCACCAAAAAAGTCACTTTCTGTAACTTCAGTGATTTTTTTTTTGTTGTTGTTTAGGTTGCGCTGAAGGTTGTGATAAGGAGCAGAAAGACTGAGGGGAAAACCCCTTAATCGATGCTTAACAGATGAAACTTTTCATTCAGTATCTGCTTTTCAAAAGAAAGTGAGGATTACTTTTCTTCTGCGTGCTTTGCAGTCACAGAATTACTGCAGCAGAGGCAAAAGAAAGAATTAGGTTAAAATTCTTCCTCTTTTACCTCTTTTGCTCATGAAAGCCTGAGCCCTGTGACAGTGTCAAGGTGGCAGTGCCCACCCCATTGTGACCCACCGTACTCTGGATGATGCCAGTGTGAAGGACAACTAATTGCAGGACACTAGATCACGCAGGCACTTGTGTGTTGGTCAGTACAGTTGAACTACTGAGCAAACCTGCTGTCACTTAGGAGCCTAACTCCTGCTTTGAACCCCCAGGCCACGGATTTGTAACTTGCCAGCTCACCTCTGTGAGGTGGCATCCGACTGATTGCCTTGGCCCTCATGCTCCATCCTGCTTTTAAGGGAAAGGATGCTTTAGTTTTTTAGGAATGTTAATTCCTTACTTCACCTCGAACTGAGAGTACACTTCTTATTCTTCCAGGCATGGTGTAATCCTGTTAGCAGTGTGGGTTGCTGCGATGGTACCGGGGCAGGCCAGGCTGCCTCACAGGCATCTGCTTCTCTGCCTATTGAGTCGAAGTCAATATCCTCAAAACTGTAATTTTCACTGTAATGATGGATTACTCTTGTCACAGTTTACAGAATCTGTCTTGTGTGTTTAATAAAACAGATTCTAATGCTTATTATTTCTGAAGTCCAATACATCTGAACTAAAGCTCAGCGTACGCAAGACAAACTACGCTTTAATTTTACAGTCGTCTGATGGGACTTTGCGATTTATTTGTTGTTACTTCCTTAATGATGTTGCAGTCAGAGGCACAGTTTTGCTAAATGTTGTGTAAAAAGTAAATTGTAGCACAGCAGATGTTGGTATTTGGATGGATGTCGGTGCAATGGGGGGACAGCAACAGTCATCTCTGTCAGCTGTCTTCAGGCTCGGCAGGCCTGCTGCGTGGTTACTTTGGTGTGTAAAAACAGCTCGTTTTGCAACTGGGAAGTTTGGCATTACATTTGGCACCCAGCCATGTGACTGGGTTAACACAAGTGTTTATCCAGCGATTTTCTCAAAATTGGTAACTTGGAGAAAATGTTTATTAAACTTCAGTACAAAGGAAAAGAGAAACGTGGCCGGATCTCTTCTTTTTAAAAGGCATTGATATTTCTAACACTAAATTCCAGGTTTTAAGTTTCCTTTTATTTCCCTTGCCCCTGCCTGTCTTCATCATCAACCTTTTGCAGCTTACTGTTTACAGTTTCCTTTGTAAAGATTAAAAAGGGAAAGCATAGCTGATGAAATGTGAAGTATGTAGAGTGCCGTAACTACCTCTCTGTCCGTCCTGTGTGCTGTCAGCAATTAGGTGCAAAGAATCGAGGACCATAAATGATGCTATTTAATTACCACCACTGCCTTTCCCCCTGCAACACCCCCCCAACCATTTGGTAGAAATTCCAGCTGCAGCATGGAACAGGAGCCCCAGTCTGCAGAGCAGATGATTTTTGTGTGATAAATGAGTGTAAATTTTACCTCTGGGTTAAGTAGAAGAAGTACAGGAAATTTTTCATAGAAGGCCTGTCAATATTGGACATATTTCTTTATGGAAATAGTACTTTGGACTGTGTTTTATAAAGAGGGGCAAGAGAAAGCAGTAGTTTTTCAGTTTCAATCAGATTTGGTAACTGAAACTTAGAACCTTGTTAATTTAAGGTTCGTTGGGAACCATTGTAATGGAGACATTTGGTATAGATTAATTATTCTAATCCATTTTAATCTTGTATTGCCCCAGTGATTAAGTAACTAAACGTCTTCATCGCTTAAAAAGTCTCAGGTTTCTTTTGGAAAAGGAAAGATGATTAAACTAGGAAATTTAGATCCTCATGTGAGGGGAAGAAAAATGTGTAGAAAAACATATTCTTAAACCAGCGAGGGTGACTCTGTAGTTCACTTGTGCTTAGTTAATTTTGCAGTTGGACTTTTAATGTTATTATCACCACATATAATATCAAGATGGGGATTTTCACATGGGTCTTTTTGTTCTCTCTTTTTTTTTTGTTGTTGTTAAAGGAGAGGGTGTTACCTGTACCTTCCAATTTCTGCACCCAAGCGTGGCCTTGTCTAGAAAACTGTAATTTGCAAGGTCTGCCCACTACAAAGATCCGTTTAGTGTGCTGTGGAGAAATGAAAATTGCAGATTAGCTACAGCAAGCGTGCAGTGCCTGCTTTTTTGGAAACTTTGCCTCAGAACTTGATAGTGAAACTGTAAATCCTTATGTTAAAATGATTGGGGAAATAAATGCATGAAAGCGTTAGGTTGGAAATAATCTAAACTTTATAACTTCCCCAGAGCAGAGTGTTCCCCAGAGCTGAGTGTTCATGGGCAAGCCTGGCTTTTGGAAGGTTTCACGGTGAGTGTTGGCTCTGCCTGTGAAGGAGCAGGGCGAGCGCAGCAATGTTGTGTGCTCACAGCCAGACTCGGCGTTAACTCTGTTTAACTTACATGTGTGTGTGTATAAAGGATGTAGCTTTGCTATTTAAACTTGCTTGGATTTGGCTGTGTGTCAAGAACGAGGTCCTGAATGGGGAGCAGTACTCTCCCCGTGGGCTGGGCACAACCTGCCCTTCCAGCTGCCTCTGTTGCTGCTGGGACAGGACCAGGACCAGGACTGGTGGTGGCCACAGGCACAGCTGGTGTGGCCTTGGGGTGAGGGTCAGGCTGCCACCTCTCCCTGCCCTGCTTATGCTCTCAGCAGCCCAGCACCTTCCCCTATGCCCAGCAGGTCTCTACCCAGCACCAGAGACACCTCAGCTTGTCCCTTCGTTGGGGTCCTCCTCTGTTGCCACAGATGCCAGCCAGCATTGTGGTAGCCACATCATGGCTCATGATTACTGCGCTCATCCCCCTCTGTCCTCCCACCTACTCCTCCTGCTCCCCAACAGGGTTTTTGGGGTGGCCATGCATGGCTTGGCCCCTGGGGTGACAGGGGAGCCTCAAAGCAGCTGCTGCCTGAGTTGATAGCATCAGATGAGGGACCAAGGGAAGAGAAAGCTGTAATCGGAGCGTGTGGCGAGCATCAGACAACAAAGCAGGATTTGCATGCGGGGTTTTCTGTACGTGTGCATGTACCCTCCTTTGCAGAAGTCCCTGAGGCACAAACACGGCCCCAGATGACCTTCAGGAATGTTACCTCAGATGACCTGTAGTTTTTTTGTCTTGTTTTCCTTTTTATTTGTTAAATATTTCATAAATAAGACAAAGGCGTGGAAAAAAAACCCCTCCTCATAAGTTTCAAGCTTTTTTTAGGATTTCCTGGTGTTCCAGTGCAGGAATCAACTCTCCTGGACAGCTGCTGTGGTTGTTGCCAGTTCTACAAACCTAAAGGCTAGGCAGGGGATGTGTCCTAGTGTTTGTTTAGCTTCTGTTGTTTGGGGCCATGCTAGTAAGAGTGGGGAAATGAACTACAGAGAGCAGAGTGTGCTCAGTTATAGGACTGCACTTTTAGGATTCAAGTGGTAGAGGTGATGTGCATGGTGAGGAGCAGTTGCATTGTGTGCTGTGCATGGAAAACAGAGTGCAGAGGAAAGGTGGGACCAAGGCAGGAGTCCTTGATCTCTGGAAATCTGGTGGAACGAATGTCAGGTTTGATGCCCGTAGAAACTAGTGTGAGTTTAGGCCTCGCTGGAGTGGGGGGTGATGTTCCTTTTTCCCTTGGGAATAGGAGCAGTTTTAAAAGAGGAGATTGGAATTTTTACCGTGTCTTCCCAAAACAACAGTATAGGGCACTGCATGCTGGAAAGTGTAACTGAAGCTCCCATCATCCTGTGCCCATCTGCTTTTCACTTTGGAGTGCTGTATACCTTTCATTTCTGATGGCTTCTCTGAAAAAAGTGGCTTAAAAAAGGAAAAGGAAAAGTACCAAGATACTATTGCAACATGAAAATTAATTCATGGTGACAATGTCAAGGTGAGCTGAATCTTTATTCAGGTGGGTCTTTATTTCATTCCTCCTTGTGTAAGAAATGGATTTCAACGTGACTGACTGCAGTGTATCTGTCCTGAAGCTTGTTCCTGTCAGGGAGGTGTCTAGTGAGCTTGCTATATGTGTGTTACATTATGACTTTGAGGTTCCAAAAATAGTAGTCACAAATATATATTTCTGGTTTTAATAGTAGATACATATATATCAATATTATGGGGCTAAATTCCAAAGGTTCCGAAGAAATAGAAGAATTTCTTCCCTGTGAGGGTGAAGGAGCACTGGCAGGGCCTTCCCAGATGGATTGTGGAGTCTCCTTCTCTGGAGACATTCAAACCCAGCTGGATGAGTTCCTGTGTGACCTACTGTAGGTGGTCCTGCTCTGGCAGGGGGGTTGCACTGGATGATCTCTCGAGGTCCCTTCCAACCCTTTAGATTGTGGTACCACTGAAATCCAGAAGGAATTTCGCTGTTTGATTATACTGAGACTCAATATTTTTCCTGTGTATTGTAAAATCATTTTAATAGTGTTTTAAGCTGAGAGAAGCGTGTCGAGCTGAACCTGTGACCCTGTTGAAGCAGCAGCATGGGTTGTGCTCTGCTTTACAGTGGTGATACACATCAGTCCGAGGCACAAAAGTCCTTGGCAAAGTTTCCTATGCCTGTGTTACACTCAGCTAAGCTTAGCACCAGGGCTGCAGTGGCCGTTTGCTGTCATGTTACCCAGTCGTGAAGTTGCTTCAGTAAGTTCTCAGTATGCAATTAAGTTACTTTGCAAAATTCTTCTGAACTGAGGCAGGCACTTTGTGTTATCTGGAGGAGACTTTCCCTTGCTGAGTTTGGGGTAGTGACTCAGTAAGTTATCTGTGGAATACTAAATTTGGAGGCGTAACCAGGAGGTTGCTATGATAACAAATATTAGAACACTCTTTCTGGGATGTACTTTTGTAATTTTTCCATTGATGGCCATTAAATGGCTCAAGATAAATGAAACTTTTTATTAGAACTAGCATGATTTCCGTGTGCTCCTCCGGGGTTTTGCAAACTTGCTCGTGACAACATGAAGAAGGGAAATGCAGATTAGCCATATAAACAACAAGCCTCTTTCACTTCTTAGCTTTGCCATTGAAATATTTGCTTCACTGGGGTTTTATACATCTTTCTGTGAAATATTTATCCAGTAACTGTTTGTACAAACGTCGATTTTTCTTGGCACTTTTAAGAGATTTCCTGATGCACAGCGTGATCACACAATTACTGGGAGAGCTTTTCTTGTAAGTGGCCTAAAACAACTCTGTGTATTTACGTTGAAAATTAGGACACAAACCCAGAAGCTAAAGAAGAATGAAACGATGTGTTAATTCCTTACCCTGCGTCAGTTGCTTATTTATAAAAGTCCATGTTCTGCAGCTTAGTGGTAACAAACAGAGCTGCTTTTCTTTTTTTTCCCCTGTTTCCACCCGCCTCTGAAGTTGGTCCATATCATCTGTTTGAGGAAAGCTGCTGTTTCCATAAATCTCCCTTAATGTCCCTTAGGCTTTTTTTTTTTTTTTTCTTCATCATTTCTTTACAATTCCCTGAGGTTTTGATTTGCTTTGTGAATGACACAATGATCTAGTAATGGGAGCCTAGAAGAACGAGCCAGGGACTCCCAAGTCCTCGCCGCGGATGTTTTCTGCGTGGCTGCATCCTGCTTCCCCACCCCCCCCCCCCTCGCCCCCCTTTTGCTTTCCCATGTGCACCCAACCCCCCTCCAAGTTACCAGCTCAACTCTCAGCTTCACCAACTTTGGGATTTTAATGGGGAGCCTCAGATGAGTACTTTTTCAGGTTTAATGTTTGCAAAGAAAATAAATGCATCATAAAAATCACTCGACTGAGTCTTTGGCTTCCTTAATCTTTTTTTAATGGGACAGAGTGGAGAAAGGGACCTAAAATCAATTTTTAATCAATTAATGATGCTTTTCCTCAATATCCTCTATGTGTAGGCTCTGCCTTAGGAATACAAGCTAAAACTGTGCTGTCTGCTTACTTTGACTCTGAAAGAGCTTTAGTTTGTGAGAGTTGCTTTACATTGTTCTCTCTTACTCTCTCTGTCAATCTCTAGACAGGATTTACTGTAGCACAAAACTGAGTATGTCATATTCAAATAAAGTTTGTGTTCAGATAAGTGCAGGAGTCACAGCTAAAGATGCTTATGCTAAGAAGTAAAATAATTAAATCAACTTTCAGATGGCTAGAAAAGCTCTTCCTTGTTCAAATATAACAGGGTGTGGTGTGTTTGGTGTTTTTGGTTTGGTGTGTTTTTTTTTTTTCTCCCTTCATATTTTTAGTAGAGATCATAAAATCTTTGTAGGATTAAGTCACACCCTTTATATAAATACATGCAGAGTATTTCAGAGCCTGACTTGCAGAAATACTGATTGTATTAAGTTCAGATTGAGCTCGAGGAATAGTTGTAGGTACCTCCCTCCTCTAAGGGAAGATATTAAAAAAAAAAGTTGCAGAGGCTTATTAGCTTAAGTGCCTTGTTAGCTGCTTGTGCTATTTTCAATCATAGTGTCAAGGTAAAAATTACTTGGGGAGAAATAATTGTTCTAAGCAGCTTAATTCAGTTCAGTGAATCTGACACCTCCTTTGTCATTTTTATTTATTTATAAAAAAGAGAGTTGGACACCTGTCAAAAGCAGAGGAATATGTGATGGCACTTTCTTTTTACAGCTAACATTTTGTTTTGTTAGAATGCTTGTAGCTGCTTGTGAGAGTTGTTACCGGAAAGATTCCTCTAAATCACGTTGGACACCTCGTGGTAGTTTTTAAGACCTTTTGCTCTCACCGTGAAGCAGTGGCGATGCAATTTACTCTGAGATGGTTTTCAGCGCAGCTTAAGAAAACACTTTAAACTTTCCTGTAATTTATGTAGCCATCCTTAAAACTGCTGTTTTTAATGAAACTTCATTTACATCTCCCACTGGAGACAGCTGTAGGTTAGGACTAGCCTGACTAAGCTGTGCCAAAGGTAGGAGTAAGGAGTTTTTTACATGCTGATTAATTCTCTTTCGTTCCTTTGGGAATATCTGGTATTGCTTAAATTGATTGCTGTAAGCAATATGGCAACATTTTTTGACCTTCCAAACTGAAATTCAGCAAAACAAAAAGAAAGAAAAAGATCAACCTCCATGTTTGAGTTTTACATAACCATACAGCTGAAAGACAGGAATAAAAAACACACAGGTGTCATCTTCTGTAGTGGTGGTGTTGGCTGGTGATCTCAACCCTTTGACACAGATTGAATCGGAGAACGTGGTAGTTGTCCAGCCTCTGCATGGAGAAAGTATTGGGTTGAGAATCTGGTTTTCTTTCTCCATCATCTGACTTCTGATCTCTCCCATGGCCTGGTTTTGTGAATCAGAGCACCCGTTCCTTGCCCTCTTGAGGTGTTCCCCATCTGCGCTGTTGTGTAACTAAAGTCAGCGGTAGCTTCCCATGGGTATATTTTTCCTACGTGATGTGCCCGTGGAGCTTTGTGGGAAGCGCCAAGCCAAGGCTATTTCTTGCTTTCTGAAGTTGATTTACAGGTGTGAGGTGCCAGGTAACCAGGAGTAGTCCTCACGGGTATCTCTCTGTCGCGCAAAGGCCAGACCGCTCAGCCATCCCCTTTCACCCCACCTCCAGCTCCCCTCTTCCCTCCCTCCCTCCCTCCCCAAATTCCCTCAAGATATGATAATGAAGCAGGTGCCCTGGATTGCAGCTTTCTGTGAGCGTGAGAAACGACAGTAGGTTTAGAAAAGCCGAGGAGGAGGAGGCATTTCTTCTTAACCTGTTGGCAGTCACGTCAGTCACGGCCGTGCAGGCTGCCAACGCACCGCACGGCCATCCAGCTGTCCGAGGGAGAATAAAGCTGGGGAGCGGATTTGCCGTGCCCCGAATCAGCCCATTGTGACCGTGGGAGCCTGTGTTAGGCCTCTGAAAGGTGTGAGGAGCCAGGTTGGAGCCGTGGAACCTTGACCTGGCGCAGACCTGCAGCCTGTGGGCTGCTAAGCGACCCGCCGGGCAGCAGCGCGGGCGGCAGTCCCGGCCGCCTCATTGAGATGCTGGGCACAGCCTGTGCCTCCGCAGCTGTACGCTGGAGGCGGGGGCCGAGGAGGCATCCAGAGAGGGGCCAAAAAAAAAAAACCCCATCATCAAAGAAGCGGCCCCCTTTCCCTGCGCCTCTGAATAGGCAGGCAAACCAGAGGTCCTCCTCTCTCCGAGAGTGTTGGGAAAGACATTAGCATAACCTCTTTTTTTTCCCTTTTTGTTGTTTCTTTTCCGTTTTCCTTTTCCCCGAGCTACTGAAAACCTGGCACTGTGTTTCGATATCTTGTTTTGACAGTTTGTGGAGGGAAAGGAAGAGTGTTGCAACCAGCCTGGTGGGTGTCTGTGCAGCTATTTAAACAAGAAATTAAATTACATATTTGAACTGAGGGCTTTGGTTGGGGTCACCCTAGACTTAATTGTTTGGTGTCAAGTCATTAAGGTCCAGAATTAGCTCGCTGTGTTTGGCAAAGGGTTTGCTTCCGAGTGCTTTAGAAATGCAAAGGCAAATTTTCAAGCCCTGCTTTCTTTTTCCAAATCTGTTTTGATTTCAGCTGGTTTCGAAGCAAGAGGACACTTACCCTATTTACCCAAGCAGCAGAAACTTAACTGCAAATTCCCGTCCTGCTCTTCAGCGCACACGAGATGGCAGGTCCTGAAAGCTTCACGTCTTTAAGGAAGCTGGCATCTGCTTCTCTGAAACCTTATTAGGCCAACAGGATGCAGACCACTTCTCACAGCCATTGAAGCCTCGGGAATGAGTCATTCCTGCTCTGGCCGGTGGCTCATTAGCGCTACGAGTGGCATAACTTTGGTGTTTTCCTCGGAGGGTTTCGGGGCTGTAGGATCGGGGTTTGGAGTGTGAGGGAATGTAAAGGATGCTTGCATAACTCAGAAGCTCTAAGGCTTTGAGTGTTAACCTTAGGTGTAATTAATGGTGCTCCTTGTGATGCTCAGAACAGAAAGTTTAATGCATTATTTATCCACAGATTTGTGGTAGCCGCTTGAGTGTATTTCATCTAACTGAGACTTTGTTTTCAGTCCTTGCTTCTGGGCTTCTTCTGGTTACTTTGGGGCATAAGAAAGCTAAGGGTTGGTCCAGTGCTTTTAGTAAATATCAAGGGTATCATTGGATGCTGACTTGGTTAACCTAATGGTCTTTCTTTTTTTTTTTTTTTTCAAACCATTGGTATGTATGAGTTGATTAAAAAAAAAAAAAAAGCAGAGGCTTCTTAAATATAGTCTGTTCTGAATTAAAGGGTGTGGTGTTGGCTTTGAATAAGCTTGATGCAGCAACAAGCATGCAGCAGTTGGTAAATAAAGATGGATTTTCTTTTGTTCTGCTGGTGCTTGCTGCTCATTATTCTCCACTTACCCCGTGAGCTTCCCAGGGAGTGGCAGCTGTTTCTGATGTTAGACACTCTATCAGTGGTAGACAGCTCCAGATTCGGTGAGATACTGTTGTGGGGAGGAGAGGAAAATAACCTAACCCTGCATTATTGTAAATCCTCAGTAGAATTAACTTTTCATGAACCAGAAGAGTTTAGTGTTTAACTTTTTCTGCAATATTCAGGCGTAAGTGTGCTTTGCAGTACGTGTTACTGTGAAAAAGCTTTTCTGGCATGAGATGGATTTACATTCTAAGTGTGTGTTAAGTATTTTAATGTGCAGTCTGTGGGGGCAGACACAAGGCAATAAAGGGAGATCGGTCTATAACAATCTTTGTGTATATTTCCACATATATACAGTTTGGGGAATCTTTGCAATTTGGAAATTGCTGGGAGTAAACAGAATGGTACATAAAGACTTTAAATAATAAAGCTAGCAAGCTACAGAGGAGTCTATTTGGTTCCAGGATTTTATATGTAGGATTTATAACCCATGCTTTTGCTTTCCTGTCTCTGCAGTGTTAGCATTCTGTTACTGAAAACAAAGAAGGCTCTGCCAGGGCATTACACAAGCAATGAATCACAGAGGAAAAAATGTTTTGCTTTGTAAATTGTTCACTTTTCCACGGTGGATCATTATTATTATTATTATTTTAGTGTTGTCTGATAGAATTTGCCACACATTTACTGTACTCCATACAATTCTTCTCCTGTGACTATGTAGCAATTGATATTAGTGACTTCAAGTAACTTCTTGCTTGTGATTCTTAAAAACAAAACCGCAACAGGAACAGAAAACACAGGGCAAAAATTGAAACAGCTCAGTTCACTCTTCAGGCATGACAACTTGCAGAGTATATCAGAGGAAGGAAAAGGTGTTAATGTTTTCCAGTCAGCTTTGTCCCACTGCTTCCACTGAATTGTTTTTTGTCTGTATTGACAAACTCCTTTATTTTTTTTTGCCTGAAAAACTTGGAGCTGCTGTCAGAATCAACGGGTCCATCTCACAGGTTGTAGGGAGTTTAGAGTGCTTGAATGTTTTGGCTAATCATACAAAGATAAAAATTTGTTAAGAATACCCACTTTGTACATTTTCTTGCTTCTTGACGAGTCTGTGTTTCAGAACTTCTTTAGAGGAACAAAAATGTGCTCAGGCTGGAGTGTAAAATAATGCTTACAGATGATCTGATTGGGAAGTCACACACCAGGCAGCGCCTTACCACTTGACTGCAAGACTCAGAAGTATAACCTTGGTGTGTTTTATAGAATAAAATGTTTACTACAGATGCTGCAGTGTGCCCCACAGTGTCCTTGGAAAGAGCAATAATCAATAATATGTATGCTTCAGTTATTACAGCCTGCGTTAAGCTCCAGACGTGTAGAAAAAGAAGTTGAAAATCATGGTACTTAGTGTTGAATCAAAAAGGTGGATCAGGAACCAGGACCAGCTAAAACAATGGATAAAGGGAAGGTCCATGTAGAATAGTACTTGCAGAATGTGTGGCAGTAACGAAATCCTTGATTTTTCACACAGAATAAGTAAAGGAAGACCGGAGGAGGATGCTATAAATGTATGGAATACACAACTTTAAAGACGATGTGATTAATCCTGTTAGATGATGTGTCTCTAACAGATACATAGATCCGTGGAATAAAGCTGTAAGAAAGTAGGAGAGTCAAACATAGCATCTAATGTAAGAGGAAGAGTCTCTTGTGACAGTACAGTGTAATTTTGTGCAATATTATGCATACTTCACTGAAAATAACCAGCTAATCATTTCAGAATCTGCAAAGAATAAATGTCTCCTCTGTAAATACCGATGGGGAAGCCGTGTAGCATAGACCAGGGAGTAAGGGGAATGGAAACCCTCTGTCTTGCCTCTCTTCAACTATGTCTCATCACTTTCAATCTAGATGCAGTCCTAAATGCAGGTATGGTAAAGGGATATGTGATGGTTCTTAGGTCTCCTGGGTCTGCTTTATGCATGAGGAGAAAATACCAACGAGTCAGGTATGCAACAGAACATTCTAAAATGATGATAGTCTGGGCAGCTGCTTCCCTGACCTGCTTACCTGGCAAACCTCTTGTCGAGGGCTAGGCTGAGCGTGCCATGTATCTTCTTGTCCCTCTAGTCACATCTGTGGTGTAATAGTAATGAGATTGGTAATCTCACTGATCTGGGCTGAGTTGGACTGATAATTTAAATGTGAAAGGCTTCATAATCTCCTACTGATCCCGGAAAGTTTTCAGCTTTTAATTAAGGTCAACATTGAAAAGATGATGACAACAAAAACCTTCTACATTTACTGCCTTATAAATGTTAAGCCATGGCAGCTACAGGCCAGTTCTTCTGCAATTCCTGAAGTGATGGTGACATTTTTGTAAACCCCTTATAGGTTATAATAACACAGTGGCAATAGATATCTCTAAATCAAAGCCTGAGAAGGTTTGTGCTTGCGCCTTTTCCTCTTGTCTTTCCTCTTGTCCTGTTTCATTGGTGCAAATGAATGTTTTCTGCAGTTGGCTGCTGTTGAAAAAAGTAACTCTGTGTGACTGCTGGTTCAGTGGTTCTCCACCACTTAGTTTTTTGCTTTAAGTGAGAAAATTAAAAGCTGAACAAGGGCTTGGAAGGTGAAAGCAGCAGCTACTAGGGGTGTGCACGGCCATGGCTATGTGGTGTTGGGGTTGCTTGTGCTGCTTGCAGGACAGAAAATGTGGGTCTGTTTGAATGGAGAAGCAAGCACACAGCTGGTGTCTGAAGCAGATTGAAACTGCACCACAGAAGGAGAGAAGGCCCGTGGGGAGAGGAAGGAGGCAAAGCAGCTGCAGAGGAGTTCCTGGGGCAGGGTGCACATCGCTGGGAGAGAAATTGCTGGCAGAGGAGAGCGGAGCAGCAGGAAAAGAAGGTGTGAGCAAAGCCTGGGAGAACAGGAGAACAGCAGAAGGTTGCCAGAGCCAAAAAATCTGGGGAGCCTTTTCTTCTCGCTGCTGTCATTGGCTGTTTGAAGAGCTCTCCAGGAGATGAAGCTGTGGGCACCGAGTGCCAGCCAGCCCCTGCAGGGCATCCTGATGGGCCACAGGCCTGCTCCTGCTGCTGCAGGGTGGGAAGAAGCTGGGCTCCAGATCTGCTCCCTCACTCTCTCCACAGTGTTGAACAAGCAAGTGAGAAACCATACTGGAGGGAGGAGGGTATAGCTGCTGTGCCTGGCTGTGGGTGCTTTGCAGTGACCACTTTTAAAATCAGTTGTTAGGGTGATCGGAGTTGGAAAAGTGAGGCTGGTACCTGGTCTGAATAGAACCTTGAGTGAGGCTTTTGTCATTCAGCCAAACAGAAATGTTACTGCAGGACCTTGTAAGACCTAGAGAGCCAGCGTGATGCCATGTAAAGGTATTTGAGGTTCTGGAGAGGCTGCCTGAGACAGTGACAACATGGACAATGAGCAAAGAGGTAAACTGAGTCATGTGGACAAAGTCATCCAGAAGAGCTATAGGTGGAATAGTTTTCCTTCCCTGAAGCCCAATTGAGTAAATCCATTAAATAACTCAGGCTTTGATGAACTATTTTCATTCTACTGCTGATTATTTTGAATGTCGTTGTAACACAGTCCTGTGGCTGTCACCTGTGCAGGTTACTCAGATGAGCAGTAATATGGTGTGAGCAAGGGATGCTTCCTCTGGCAAAGAAAAGTGGAATATCTTTCAGAGTAGATGTTCAGTTTCTTCTCTGTGGTGGCTATAGATCATCCAGTGTTTTCCCTTTCATATTTGTGATAGTTCATCTCGCGTTTCATGCTTGAGACGATGTGAGAAGAGTGAGTGATGTTATGTAACTTAAGCAAGAGAATTATCTTCTTATGTTCTAAAAGTGACTGTTGGTTTGATAAAGCAGTCGACTAATGAGTAAATTACCCATTGTTGTTTAAAACACTTGCGCTGCAAAATGTAAATGAAAAAAATTTCTCCACTTGTCAGTATGAAAAATGACAACAGCAAAAATAATGCATAGGACATCTGCTCTGATTTTTTTAAAATCTAAAATGCATTTGAGGCAGATGTTACAGGATTTGAATGGAAATCAGAGTCGATAGAAGAACAAAACAGAGCTGTTTACCTTTCATGAAGTCCCGGCGCCTGCGTTTCACCGCTGCTTGTATCAGAATGAACCGAGTGTTCTTAACACTGCTGTGATGTCAGGATGACACACAGTTTCACTACCTAAAAAAAACCAACCAGGCCATTATCATTGAGTTGATCTTTCAGGGTTTTCCTCTGACGTTCTCCCATCCTTTCTTTCTAGGAGAATACATCAAAACATGGAGGCCGCGGTATTTCCTTTTGAAGAACGACGGCACGTTCATTGGCTACAAGGAACGGCCTCAGGACGTCGACCAGCGGGAATCGCCTTTAAATAACTTCTCAGTGGCTCGTAAGTGGTTTTTACCTGCTCCCTTGTCCACTTTGGAGGTTGGTGTTTTCTTGCAGTCACAGTGCCTGTAAACTACATCGGTAACATTTGCGTCTGGAGCTGTTTAGTCTGGAGAAGAGGAGATTGAGGGGGGATCTGGTTAATATTTACAAATATCTGTATGGTGGGTGTCAGGAGGTTGGGGAATCCCTTTTTTCTGTTGCATCTAGTGACAGGACAAGGGGTAATGGAAACAAGCTGGAACACTAAAAGTTCCATTTAAACATAAGAAAAAACTCTTTCAGTGTTGAGGTGAGGGAGCCCTGGCCCAGGCTGCCCAGGGAAGATGTGGAGGCTCCTTCCTTGGAGGTCTTCAAAACCCACCTGGACACATTCCTGTGTGACCTGATCTAGATGGGATCTGCTTTGGCAGGGAGGTTGGAGTTGATCTCTAAAGATCCCTTCCAACTCTACCATTCTGTGATTCTATGATCTGCACAGGGCGATGTATCTAAACTCCAGATGTTTTTCTTTGAGATGATAAAACCCACCCTGTGTTACTTAGGAATGACTGTGATGTGGAGGTTCCATGCTCTGCTTAGTTTTGTAGTTTTCTTACTAACTTACTGTTTCTGGTTTATTTGTTAATATTTGGTATGTCCGTTACACAACAAGTTACTTTCAAGTGAAAATTAACCCAGGCATGTCTCTCTTGTACTTGGCAAGTAGGCACAACCAAAGTGTTTCAGTCTCTCTTCTGCCACCGGATCTGGATTCAAGTGGTGTTGACATAGGTCAAAGTTACTTGATTGTTAGCATAAGAAAATGCAGACCGAGCTCTGGTTTACCAAAACACTCTTCTTAATTTTGAACATAAACCCATATTTCTCCTATTACAGCCAACAAAAGAGTTTGGAAACAACATCTTCTAACCTCTGCACTCTGTCCCGTGCAAACATTCCTGACTTTGCTCAGGTGCTGCAGTGCAGGATATGATAGAAGACTGAAGATAATTTCCTTTTCTTGCTCGTGCTTTAAACCTTTGCTGTACACTTCCAGCTTTTATTTTCTTCTGTTCTTAGTCTTTCCTGTCTCATGATCTGCCTGTGTCTCATTCCACCACTTAAAAATAGATCATTGTGGCACCTGTTATTAACAATGATCTGTCCCGTGTTCCTGGTGACTAGTGGAAGCAAAGCTCTGCAGAGAAGGGTAGTGGCTTTCCCTCCTCATTGCAGGGTAGCTTGAAATATATGGGGTTCATCTTTGCAGTTGACCTTTAAGCAGACAGATTTATTTTGAAACACCCTGGGCTCAGAAGAGGGCTGGACAGCACTAGGAATTAATGCAAGTGTTCACTTCTTTTCTACTGGTGGCACAATATACCTGTTCTGACTGATGATGGGAATAAATAATGGACGTGCTGTTGCTTGGTGCCTCTGTACAGAATGCCAAGAGTGCTTTGGGAGTTTTTGTCTCATTTGAGAGAGAGAATTGTCATAGTGTTTTCATTTTGGTAATGACACGATGCTTTCCCCTTTAGACTGGTATCTCCTTATGGATCAAGAAGGTAAAGAAGAGCAGCAGAAAGCCATTAATTCATAAATTAATTTAGTATTTGGTCTGTAGCCAGAGGCTTTTAACAAATGCCCTTTTGCAGGGCATTTCCATCCTATTGCTGGTAACTGCATTACTTAGAGTAATTATTTACTGCAGCTCAGTGCTGAGGAGTAGACAAAAAAAAAAATATGTGTCTCTTGCTGTCTCTTTGTCCAAGTTGCCTTCAAAATGGGGTAACCTAAATCAGTTGTCACTACAGGAATATGGTGCCTTTTTGGGGCAGATTGAGTCCATCAGTCCTGGCATTTATAGATAAAGAAGTTTGTTTCCATGGTATCGGAGCATTGTTGAAAAAAGACACTACACATGCCTATAGAGTTTGCTGTAGACCCTGTAAGAGGGAATACAGGAGGGTGGTGGGTGGAAAGATGTTCCTAGCACTGGCTCTTGCCTGGTGTGAAGCAGTGGCAAGTTGGGAAAGCCTTGGTCCTTAGGGGAGGTACTAGAAGTCATTGTGGTTTTGGGCTCACAGAAGCAGCTGTTACCACACCAGGATTTAATTTCTCATGTAGGCAGTGGTGTGCAGTGCTGCCAGCACCTGATGTGTGGTTCCCTTCTGGGTACGCTCCACACTTGCATCATTTGGATGTGTTTTGAACCACAAGTTTTCCCTTTGAACCTGCTTGCCTGGTACTTTCATTTGAGTTAACTAGTGCAGTTAGCGTGAGTGAACTCTGGAGAAAAGCTCAGGCCAGAACACAACGTTGTGCTGCAGAGGTGGCCTGTAGAAGCCTCCTGGCAGTGAAAGGCAGGGGGAATTTAGCTTCAGTGCTTTGTAGAAATGAATCCTTTATTTTTGTGGGTTTTATTTTCAAGAGACCATGATGGCCCCAACTTTTTTGTTAATTAGTGAGCAAGTTGAATTTTTTTAGTGTGTGAATGAGATGGCAGGCTGTCTCTGTCAGTCTGTTCTTTGGAAGCTGGCCCATGTTTCTGATTAAAATCTTTTCCCCTTTCTGCTGTAAAACAATGTAGAATTTTTATCAATGCAAGTAAAAGGCTTTTTTTTTATGAGTTAGGGGAATCTTCTTACCTGTAGTGTAAAATTCACATTAAGTGTTTTTTGTCAACCCATGAGAGCTAGGAAATACTCAATTCAAGACAAAACAGTGAGGGAAGATGACATCTAATGATGATATGTCATTTCCCTTAACAGTTATGAAGAGAGTGTTAGCAATAAATGGAGTGTGCTTGCCATGTGCTTGACAATCTCTTCTTTCTCCTACACTGGCCCTTTCCCTTTGGTCTGTGGGGATTTTGGTCATACGTCTTTGAAAATTTGTTTCTAGGGCCCCCTCATGAGTAAAGAGAGGCTCACTTATTTTTTTTTTTAAAGTACCTTTTCTCCACCTCATTTTCCATCTAAAACAGCTGTATATCTATGTTTTTGGAATTTAATGGTATGATTAAGGAGTTCATTTTCCCTGGAAGTTCCCTGTTGGTGATTTAAGTTATAAAAACAAATCAAAGCAAAACTTCTGAAACATGATGCCTGAGCATTTCAGTGTGATTATGTTTTTTTTTGAGTGATATTTATGTTTGTGCACCACTAGTAAGACAGAAGGAATCAAAAAGCCTGTGCTTAAATAATTCTGCTCCAGAGTGACCCTGCAGATAAATAACCAATAGAGGCTGTGTTGTAAATCTGCGAGATAAGTAGCCTTCATACCGATTGTAATCTCGGATTATCATGTATGTCTGCCTATTAGGTTATAAGCTTTTAAAACCATATAGCTGAGAAGAGCAGTATATTGTGAAAAACCACATGGAGAGAGAGGCTATTGCTGTTAGAAAAGAAGGGATTATTTCTGCCGACTGTCAAAAAGGAGAGTGGACTGTGGTGGTTTTGTTGTGCAGCTGAAAACGTAATTACTCAACAATATGAGTGCTCCTTTTGGGACAGCACTGCCTGTCTGCAGTCAAGCATTTATCAGAGGGCACGGGATGGCCAGATAAGTGGACAGATTTTTTTTTATCTGCTGTTACTAGGGGCCACCTTTGTCCATGTTTGTGACTTGAGGCTCCCAGCTCCTCACTTTCGCCACGTTGGGCTGTTTGGGGTCAGATCTATCCAGTGGTGCTGGCAGAAGAGGAGTACTTCAGCCTAATATTCCTGTTTGCCTTTCCAAAGTTGTATTGATTCATCATTCTTCTTGACTCATTTACTTTTCTTTTTCTCTCCCTTTATCCCCTTTCTTAAAGGAACCAAAGCAGGAATGGGAAGGATTCTTCCTTGACAGTATTGTTTTAAGTGTGATGTCATTATATAGCGAGCAGAGTTTGACACTTTCTTGCAGGCAATCTGCCTTTTAGCTTAAGTGCTGGGGAAGCAAATATTGTGACATTTTAGAAAGTCACTGGGATAATACTAAGTGTCTTTCAAATACAAAATGGTAATTTACATTTGAATGCCTTGGTGTCTATTCCTGTTAGGAACAATTTCTCTGTCCTACTTACTTTGAAAGACCAAAAGCCAGGAAAGAATCAAGAGGTTCTTTTAAGCAATTTAAATAATTTTTAACAGGCTGCTGTTCATACTACTTATTTTGTTGCAAGTGGAGAATACTTCTGTTGGCCTGTTTGACAGGAAAAACTGTCTTCAAAGTTGAGTAAGCGACCCTCGGCCTGTGTTTGAAATGTGAATGCTGTTATAGCAGAACCTCCAAACATGCCATAAATCAGACCTGATGTTATACAGCACCTTCACCTGTTCTCTGCTGTAGTGGTGTGTGTTGCCATACCTGGATACAGAAGGCAAGTTTGGTGCTTTTCTAGCTTGCTGACTACAGTAAATTGCACAGAGTTGGTTGCAAAAATAAGAATGAACCTATTGCTTCATCATTTTGTTGGTAAAATCAATGAGGTTGTTGTGAGGAGAACTAACTTCAAACTTCCTGAAACCTATGTGGTACAGCTCTTTGGTAAAGCAATTTGAAATGAAAGCCTTCTGTATTTCTTGGTATGTGCTGTTATGATTGAGCAGGGTAATTAGACAGCATATTGTTCACTAAACAAAACACTTCTCTGTGACATACTTGAATTATAGTGGTTATTAACTGACAAATCTCTATTATTCATCTTGGTTTGTGCCTTAAAGATTGCTGGTATCAGCAAGCTTAACAAATATCAATGGACAGCGCTGATTTAGGGGAAAGTGGTGATGTTTAATTGGTCCCCTTCTATGACAGAAAGTGCCTTGTGTGGTTTATTATGCTGAAATTAAATGGTTAAAGTTAAGAGTTCACGGCCAGTTTAAATATCTGTGCTGCTACTTCAGAATGCCTAATCTGAGGCACTAAATGTGACTCTAAAGTCTGTTTTAAAAAGGTAAGCAAAACCTCTCAGTTTATTTCTTCATAATGTTCCACTTCTGGCTAAGCGTAGGAGAGCAGCTCTGGATTAGTGTGAACTTAGAAACAGCCTCATTTTCTTCTTTTGAGTCTTCAGTCAAATTCAGTACCTGTTAGGGTTGCACCGTGCAGGCTCAGAGAGGACAACCTCAGCCTTAGTCTAATCACATTATGCAGAGGAAAGTGGGAGAGAGCAAGCACCAAAAGAAGAGGAGCTAAGCTAAGATGTAACGGAGTCAGGCTCTTCTCAAT
>WBNH01012089.1:0-18243 GCA_013401255.1 Urocolius indicus | reverse complement strand
GTCTCTCTTGAGCTGGGGAGCCTCTAAAATGGAACTCATTCCTTTCCCATGAGAGACTGAAGAAAACCCAGGAAGCCCCTTGCCTTAGGACTACTGGCTAGGTATTGTCTTCCTTGGCACTGGAGGATCACAACTTCAGTCGTTTTGGGTAGACTTCCTCTTACCCTCTTTCTCCAAACACAGCTGAAACACATCCCTTACTCTCCCAAGACTGCCCTTGCTAACAGAACTCCCTGGGATCAGTTCCTATTTAGCCACAATCAACATATCCAGGAATCTCTAGAATATGCTTAGAGGTGCAAACAAGTTTCAGATTGGGACTATTCATTCAGTTGCTTGGTCACAGATGTAACAGGAGCCTCATCCTGGAGAGGCCAAGGAAAGGGGGTAACTCTTTTGCTCTTGTTTTTCAGTTTGACAAAGAAGGGCTGATATCAGCTTGTCGAATAGCAGAACCATCTAAATTAATTTCACATGGACTGTCTGGTCTCAGCAGCAGGATGCTAATCCTCTGCAGGACTACAGCCACATAAGAGCTCAGGGACCAACCAGGGAAAAGGTCTCATACAGGCAAAAGAGGCATATGTGATATGAAAAACAGGGTTTTAGGCTACTGCTGATGAAGAGAAGATGCCAGAGAAGCTCAGCAGCTCTGTTTTCATTCGAAGATCTTGTAAGCAGGAAAGCACAGGAAAAGGGCAGCTCAGCTTCACGTGTACATGGCAACTTCACAGCGACTCAATGGCTCACAGAAAGCTGACCTCACTTTGCCACTTCCTGCTCCCCACAGCATCTGGTTAAGAAACAAGCGCAGAACACATGAGGAGAAGCAGCCACCAGATACTCGACCTTTCAGTGCCTTGTCCAAATGACAACACGTAAGCCAAGATACTTTGAGTCACCTGTCCGTGGTCAGCATCAGCTTGACAGACTCAATCTTAAGACATCTAAAGGCAGTGGTAGCAAGGAATGTAGGATGCTTGGAGAAGAGGTGTGGCTAACAAGTGCTTAAGCACCACATCTGAGTTTTACTGACAGCAATGATGTCACTGTACTGTCAATATCATACAGAGCCTTACAGGGGAAATAACGACACTCATAGCGACACTGATACACTCGGCTACACAGGCCTCCCTTTGGAGCCTGGGGATGGTGTGAAACAGCTTTGAGCAAGGCAATAAAAACTTTCCTCAGAACTTCTGATTCTGTAGTGACTACACTGTTAAAATGCACATAGAGTTATGACATCCACAGACTGCTGGCTTATTGAAGAGGCCAGGGAGGCAATGTGCCCTCGTGGCCGACAAGGCCAATGGCATCCTGGGATGCATCAAGAAGAGTATGGCCAGGAGGTCGAGGGAGGTCAAGNTCCAAAACACACCTGGACGTGTTCCTGTGTGACCTGATGGAAGTGAACCTGCTTTAGCAGGGGGTTGCACTGGATGATCTCCAGACGTCCCTCTGTGTGATTTAGGAGGAAAGCACCGTATCCACCCTTAACTGAGGCACACCAGTGTTTAGCTCAGCCTAAGTCAAAAGCAGGTCAGCTGGTTTAATGCATTTCTTTTAGTATATTAGAATCAAACAAATCAGGCATGTTAATAGCAATGAATATCCTGCACACTACAATGATTTGGGTTTTTCCCCTCACTCCCCTGGCATGTTCCCATTTAAAAGTCTCCATAAAGAAAAAAATTTAAAAAAACCCAATAAATTGCCACAACTGCAGCCTCAGTGGAAAATGCAGGATCTATGCAGCACAATGCAGGTCTGTCTTGACACAGATTTGGGAGACTTGGGTACTGAAAAAAAAAATAGAAGCAAAGTCTTTCAAGGGAAAAATATACACAATAAGGATGCAGTGCCAAGATCTCCTTTTTGCTTCTCAAATGCTCTGGAGGCACATTTGCACTTCCCTGAGCCAAGTAATTTCTTAAAAAGACTGGACTGGGGTTTGAGAAACGTGCAGACTGAGTACTAAGAAGAACTGTTTAGGTTTTATGGCTGAGCCATCTGTGAGCTAGAAGGACAGAAGCCATCTAAAAAAAAAACTGTGAAGCTGAGAGTTGGGTTTTTGCAAGATGTTCCAAATCACCTTTAATCTGCCTGTGAAGTGGACACTGGCCTTCCTGCAACAGCCCCACTGAAATGCCACGGGTGTGAAAAACAGCAGATGGTTAATGGGGATGGAAAGCTACACAAATCGTCAGAGGAGCATGGAAAATTCATTGCTGGCTATAAAAGTCAGTAGACAAGGGCAGCTGTAAACAGCTAGGTGAAAAGAGGGGGCAGGGACATGTGGTAGCTGCTCTGTATAGACTGCTATTTCCTTCACAAAGAACACCAGAAAAATGCTGAAAGAACCATATGTGAACTGACCATAAGGTGCAACGCTCTCAATTATCAACACCGAGGTGGTTTTCCATTGTGTTACAGTTCCCAGCACCTTGAATCTGGTAATGGAAGCACATAAAGACCCTGGAAGACACTTACAAAGCAAAATCACTTGCTTTTATGTGTTACATATGCATGACTTAACCCCCAGCCAAGTGATCACCTTAATCTGCAACTGACATATGAACATGCTGAGGATACCTGGGGTATAAACATGACATTAAGCCAGGAGGAAACTCAGCAAGGCCCATCTTTCACTGCACTCCTAACTTACAGAAGCCTAAACTCTCAGACTGCAAACACAAACTGTGACGTGCAATTAGAAGACCAGGAGAGGATTTCTTTTTTTTTTCCTGCTTATCTCAATAATTTGCAGTATCTTTAACCAGGAGAGAAATATCTACTTCCAGTCAACTAAACGGGCACAAATAACCACTTTCTAAGATCTCTCACAGTGACTTTTGCTTATGTTTGAAAAAGGGAGTTACTGCAGAAGTTGCAGAACAAGGAAAGCTGAAGTCTGGTGAAGAGAGAGTAGCAGATACAAGTCAGGGCAGGAAAGCAGCTAAAATGAAGACATGAAGATTATACCATCATTTTTATACTCAGGACTGCTGTAACATTTCTCCTACCAAGGAGGCCATTCTTTTGTATTTGGGACTGTCATCCCCAATTATGTTTTACAAGAGAGCCTTCTCCCTCCTCTTTTAGCTTTCCATTGGCAGGCTGAAAACCTTTTCACTTCCAGTTCCATAAATATCCTGTGGCTGAGCTCTCACATATCACGTCTGTCAAAAGTCAGGGAGCCTCAGTATAACTACAAATAAAAGGGACACCAATATCTCCAAGAAACAATCTCTGCCCCCAGGGGTTGGAGTCATCATTTTTCCCCCCTCCTCTGTACATATTTCAGGCAGATGGCATTAATTTCTCAAAAACACATCTCGCCATGTCAAAGTGAGAACATAAACAACCTCAGTTAGAGAAAAGAAACCACAAATGCTTTTCAATTTTATTCTTACTGGGACAGCAGCGGCATCCTGACACGTCACATCATCCAATGAAAACTGACAGGGACTCTATCAAGGCTCTCAGCTCACCTAGCCTTTACGGTACTAGAGAGCCTTGCAGAAATCTTGGCTTGGCTGTAGTGCTTTGTTCAGCCTGCAGACATGGCATTCCCAATTCCAGATAGTTTTGCTGGGTCAAGACCAAAGTAATCAGCACTAAGAGAAATGGAAAAGTAACCAGGTGTGAAACACAGAGACCACACAAGCAGCGATGTGCCAGGCTGGTACTGCACAACATTTGTACAGACCAGTCAAAAAAAAGGTGTCACCGACTGGGCTGGAAAACAGTAACAGTTGAAAACATGGTCAGTGTTTTTGATGGGAAATCCCAGAAAAGAGAAAGTCCATTCAGAAAGAAATGTAACATCTTCCAAAAAAAAACAACAGAAAGCAAAATATCCAACCAAACACAAACAACAAAATAAAATTCACCTAGTGACCTTTAACTCGACTTTTCCATTGGATAAATATATTTGAAATAGTTGTACAGTTCACAGTGGCATAAAGTTCTCTGATTGCTCGAGTGCTTGAAAATATCTCATCAGTAAAAAAATACCAGAGCTGGGGGAGGAAAACCCTCTCTCTGAATTCTGTACGTGGGCAAATGCACAGGTTTTGGCAGGCATCAGGTCATTGGATCCATGGGAAACCAGCAGCATCACGGGACTGCAGATCACAAGTCAGGGGATGGAGGATAAGAAGAATAGTAAGGCCCGTTTTCCTGCAATAAGAAGAGAATAAGCAGTTGAACAAATGTCTTCTGCAATGCACCTTAGTGCAATGGAGGCAGAAATTCACGGGTGCTCTTGGCTTCATCTTCCATGAGTACAGCAACTGCCACGTTTTACCCAGGAGAGAACTGTGCTGGTAACCAGGCAAAACCAGGCCTGGCTTTGCCTCTGTTTTAAGCAAAACACCCAGGTTAAAATTTTGCCATTGAGCCAAAGTTGCAATGCAAGGAAGCCACAAATATTAACAAACGTAACAGCCAGACACTCAAGACAAAGTTGCTTATGCAGACATGCAGCTCTGGCTATTACTTTGTGGTGGCAGGACATCCTCTTTGGAATGATGTGGCCAATACAAACCACATTCACTCGACTGCTTGTTTAGAAACCTGGGATGGACATGAGAAGGAGGGACCAACACAAAGGCAAGGTACACTTCTACAGTGCCATTTCCCCCCCATCACTTCTCCCCTCACCCTGGCTTCCCGTGTGCTTGTTGATACGTGGGACAGGGATGATGAAATAGATTGTATTCTCCTTTTTTTTTTTCAGTCAGTGCAAAGTATATACAAGGTACATAACATAAAATTTATCATGTCCACAGGCTCTTAGTGTGTTATTGGCTGAACAAAGGTAGTCTGCCTCTTGTGCACATAGGAGACTGCTCTATTGGCAAAGGAGTCTGTTTCCCAGACAATTTAAGGAAATCCCTACTCATGGAAGAACAACTAGACTCCCAGTGAACCCTCCCTGTTCACCCTATTCTCAAGATGTGCAAGCCCTTTAAAGCTCTTGCAAAGCAGAATGGGAGAAGCACAAGAACTACGCTTAGGAGCAAGGACTTGCTCTTGCTACATGCAGTCACTTACCCTGGCATCATACTCGAGGACGAAAGGGGGAAGATCAATCTGTTCTGGGGGTATGGCTGTGAATAACTGCTGAAGGCTTTCCACATAGTGGATTTTGTCCTTTAGCCCTGAGACTGTAAAGGTTGTGAAAAACCATGCCGAGACCTGAAAATAAACCCCAACGAAACCAAATTCAGATGGTGCTGTTTCAAAACCTTCAAGTTCAACATAACATTTGAGTTAAGGCTTGAGTTAAACTTGAAACACTAATATTATGGCGATAACATAGCAAGGTCAGGAAGCACACACCACTGACTGCTAGCAAGCACTGTCTTGAGAGCTTTCAAGCTACTGTTTTCTGCCTCCACACTCACTCCTCCCCTACTGACAGTTTAAGGTCCATTTCTTTTATACTGTACAAGAGTGACAGCTATTCTGCTATTCAAAAAGCCATTTTCACTTGCAGTTTAGCAAGCTCAACATACTTGACTATACCTGACTGAAGTATTTTCAACCCTTTGCCTTCAAGTTTCCACAGAAAAGGCAATTTGAGGGAAAGAGCAAGACTTTCAACTGTGCAAAGGGTGTATTGAAATCTCCTCTGCTTTTGGTGTCTGAGTGTGTGTGTGTCCTTCTGTTTTGTCACGTTCCGTGGTAAAGCCTGTCATGGTTTAACCACAGTAATCAAGTAAACACCACACAGCCTTTCACTATCCCAATGGGATGGGGAGGGGAATCAGGAAAAAAAAGAAGGTAAAACACTCATGGGTTGAGATGAAAGCAGTTTAATAACTCAAATGAGATAAAACAGAATAACAACAACAATAATAAAAATATATACTACTACTAATAGCAATGAAGCAATATGAAAATATAACAAAAAGGAGAGACAAATAACATCTGAGGGGAAAAAAACCCACTTCAAGTGATGCCCAATGCAGTTGCTCACCACCTGCTGACTGATGCCTGAGCAGCAATACACTCCTCCCAGCCAACACTCCCCAGCTGAAATGCTGGGCAGGACCTTCTGTGGTATGTAATAGCCCTTTGGCTAGTTTGGATCAGCTGCCCTGGCCATGCTCCCTCCCAGCTTCTGGTGCACCTGCTTGCCAGCACAGCCTGGGACACTGAGAAATCTTTAACTCAAGATAGGTTCTACTTAGCAGCAACCAAAACTTCCCTGTGTTATCATTACTCTGACACTAGACCCAAAATATAGCCCTGTACCAGCTACTGGGAAGAAAAAAAAATTACTCTGTCCTAGCCAAAACCAGGACAAGACTTTACATTAAGTATTCACACCTCTGTCTCTTTTGGATGTAAAACAAGGATTTTTTGTTTTGTAAAGGCCAGTAAGGCATCACTGATATACCTACAAGTTATTAAATCTTCCTATTTAGATCAACTACACAAGCTTTTACTTTTCAACTTCTCCAAAATTAAGCATTGTATTACTCTTTGGATAACAAGTAACCAATCTTTTCTCATCAAATTAAGGTGAAACAAAAAAAAAGCCTGTTCTACAGATCACAAATGGTAATTTTAGGGACCGCTCACATAGTCCTGGGCAACCAGCTCTTGATGACCCTGCTTTAGCAGGGAGGCTGGTCTAGATGACTCCTAGAGGTCCTTTCCAACCTTGACCACTCTATGGTTGCTTGATAGTGTATTCTGATTGCAGTCAGTTAACAAAAGAGAAGCAACACAACAAAAACCTTCAGGAAGTGGGAGTTGAAAATAAATTAAAACATTAGGTCAATAAAATGATCTGTACAACATTTAAAGAAAAAGATGATGCCTAAAAATTGCCCTGGAATAATCACACTGTCTTCTCAAACCAGCATATTTTTGTGACAAAAGGACAACAAAATAGAAAAGGAGGTAAAGGACAGAACATTTAAGACTAGTTCATTATTTTAAGGGCAGAATTAGAGATTTATGTTGGCAGAAAGCAAGGAGACCGATTACTATTGGCATCCACTATTCACTATATATTTCAAACAAGACCTCTTATGAGTGACACTGGATGGCAGTTTAATGAGTGAAAAAACAAGCTCCCAATCCTCTACCAAAGCAGCTGACATTCCAGGGCATAGTATGAGTAACATTAATTAAACATAAACATGGATCTTTTATGTATAAAAGCCTAATGAGGAATATTTTTGCAACCATGATAAAAACTGGTATTGGGAAAAGCAATTCCCTCTGCCCCCAGTATATAAGCCATTGCAGTTTGACAGGTATTACCCACTAACACAGTAAAAATAGGAGGGAGCCAGAAAGGTTTATAGAGAATCTTCCTGTTACCTCCATTCTGAATAATCACAGGTTATAGAAACAGTAATAGGAGAGCAGCCGTTGCCGTATCAGTAAGAAAACACAGAACTTTAATTTATGAACTAAATCCTTGGTAATGCACTGAAAGAAGAATTTATACCAGAGCAGTCAAAACAAGAAAGTTAAAAATCCATCAGTCTGCTGAAGTTTTCCTTCATTTTCTGTGTCCTGTAGTTCTGAATTTGAGTAAAAGGCTGTGAAAGTCAGTCTGCCAAGCTACAAAGCCACAGGGTTGAAGTATCAGGCATCTTTCCCTCAAAAAAAAAAAAATCAGCACAACACAAAGTGTGTCACCAACTTCTTGACTGGGTCATACCTTAACAAGAAACTTACTGAAATTTGGGAAGTTTTATTACAATTGAAAGGATCTTGGGTAGGAAAAGACAAAAGTGATTTGCAACAACCTGCATACTGGCATCTGATCTCCAGAAACTGCTTTTATGACTGTTACAGAAAAACAAACCAAAAATTGTTCATTATACATACAAAGATTATGATGATCGTGAATGTCTGGGTATATAAGAAAAAACTATTTTACTATTTTACTGTTGAGGTGAGGGAGCCCTGGCACAGGCTGTCCAGGGAGGGTGGGTGTGGAGTCTCCTTCCTTGGAGGTCTTCAAGACCTGTCTGGACATGTTCCTATGCCACCTGTTCTAGGTGAACCTGCTTCTGAGTTGGACTAGATGATCTCTAAAGGTCCCTTCCAACCCCTACCATTCTATAGTTCTATTGACTCCATTTCAGAACATGCTTGCTTCACAGCCAAGTTACTAAATTTCTGAAATTTATCTAGGTGACAGTTTCAGATCCANACAGAACTTTAATTTATGAACTAAATCCTTGGTAATGCACTGAAAGAAGAATTTATACCAGAGCAGTCAAAACAAGAAAGTTAAAAATCCATCAGTCTGCTGAAGTTTTCCTTCATTTTCTGTGTCCTGTAGTTCTGAATTTGAGTAAAAGGCTGTGAAAGTCAGTCTGCCAAGCTACAAAGCCACAGGGTTGAAGTATCAGGCATCTTTCCCTCAAAAAAAAAAAAATCAGCACAACACAAAGTGTGTCACCAACTTCTTGACTGGGTCATACCTTAACAAGAAACTTACTGAAATTTGGGAAGTTTTATTACAATTGAAAGGATCTTGGGTAGGAAAAGACAAAAGTGATTTGCAACAACCTGCATACTGGCATCTGATCTCCAGAAACTGCTTTTATGACTGTTACAGAAAAACAAACCAAAAATTGTTCATTATACATACAAAGATTATGATGATCGTGAATGTCTGGGTATATAAGAAAAAACTATTTTACTATTTTACTGTTGAGGTGAGGGAGCCCTGGCACAGGCTGTCCAGGGAGGGTGGGTGTGGAGTCTCCTTCCTTGGAGGTCTTCAAGACCTGTCTGGACATGTTCCTATGCCACCTGTTCTAGGTGAACCTGCTTCTGAGTTGGACTAGATGATCTCTAAAGGTCCCTTCCAACCCCTACCATTCTATAGTTCTATTGACTCCATTTCAGAACATGCTTGCTTCACAGCCAAGTTACTAAATTTCTGAAATTTATCTAGGTGACAGTTTCAGATCCATCCACTGATGCTTCAACTCAGAACTCCAGCAAAAAAAAAAAAAAAAAGCTTTATTTGGGGACCTCTGGAGAGAGGGGAGCTAAGAGGATTCAGACAAAAAATGCTTCAAAGAGTCCTTTATTGATATATAAACAGTTAATAACAAGTAGTACATTAAATATGTAAGAGTATGAAAGAACTTGTCGTAGCACTTCAAGGATTCCTTAACCTAGTGATGAAGTGTTCACACAGCAAGTACTGCTGTCAGCCTAAAATGCTGCTGTTGCCTGTGCTGAGATTTCATCACAGGAACAGTTGTGTCATCAGCACAAGAAAAACCAAGCTCTTGACAACAGATCACAAGAATGCTCCCCTCAAAGCACGAATAAAAGGCAGGATTGGTGTACAAAAATGGATTGTGCAGTGACACTCTCTGCTTCAGTTACTCTTTGTAACTGCTGAACTCCCTGAATATCAGGCCCTACGTATTCCAGACTGCCAATTACCCTCACAATATACAGAATTTCACAGAGCTTCACATCCAGAAACCAAACAAAGAATCATGGTTGGAACCATAAAGTTGAGAGCCATGTCTGTTTTCCAGGGAACAGCGGTGAATTCCCCAGAGACATTATGGAAACCCTCTTTTAGCCCAGAAATCAGCAAAGGAACTCTAACAGATGGCAGCCAGCCACTGTGCTAAGACTCAACACAGATGTACAATGGACAATTGACATCAGAGATTTAAGAATGAGATGTGTGTACAAAGGTGAGATGTTTGAGAAGCTGCAGGAATGCATGAGCCTTCCTCCTGTATTTGAGACCTGAGGTATTTTCCACTACTTGTAAGGAAGAAAGTCAGTGCTCCAAATAGGCAGATGAATGTGCCAAGTGTTTGTGAAGATATTAGAGGCTTCTGAGCTAGTAATCTTCCACAGGGACAAGAACCCTGAAGTAGTCAAAAAAGGAGGGGGGAGAAGAATCATTCTCTCTTAAACTTCAGCACCACAACATTGTTGCACGTTCTCCATCATGTTTTATACGATGATAGTCTCTGCAGCAGCCAACTACGACTGCACTTGTCTTTCAGTGAGAGCAAAGGTTTGTCAGAAAGGACAAACTGCAGTCCTCAAAGGCAAAGAGAACATGGCAATTGGCTGGTGAATGCAAGTTTTCACTCCAACAAAAATTCCTTTCTTAACCAAACAGAAATCTATGGGAAGAGAGGAAGGGGGGTGAAGTGCTGCTGAGAATCTAAACCACTGGTATTTTCTTAGTCTCAAATTTTCCACTCAACTCTGTGACCTTAGAGTCATAGAATCATTTGGTTGGAAAAGACCTTTAAGATCATCGAGTCCAACCACTAGCCCCAGACTGCCAAGCCCCACACTGAACTAAACCATATCTACATTTCCAGGAGCATCAGAGCTGGAAGCTCAGATCCATACCCTGCGAGAGCAATTAATATCCTGACAGAAACTGGAAGGTATGCTGTTGGGAAGCCTCAGTCTTATCTACATATAAAGGAGGCAGCTGTAAGTCTCATAGTGTCTCAGCTATGCACACACAAAGACAGGACTCTTTGGAAATTTAGCAAAGACATTCTTGCTGAACATGTGCAAACAGATGTTTTTTCCAGGCGTGTAATTCTCAAATTTTCTCCATGTCAGCAAAAAAAAAGCAGAACAAGCACGGAGGTTAATCTGATGTGAACACAGAGGATTGCATTTCCAACTGTTTTAGTGGGACAAACAAACATTTTAGGAAGTGCTGCTGCTGTCACTTAGTTCATCTGAAGTGCTCCCACTGCTGCAATGCATGAGTAGCGTGTATGAAGCACAGAAGGGCGCGAGCTCCACCTTCTGTTGCCCCACAGAGATCATAGCCAAGCATAATATCTCACTGCTGGACAAGTTCTGTTTTACAGCTCCTGAGGGCTTAACAGGACTTTTCTGCACTCCATCACAAAAGGCATTCTTCCCATCTTTCTTTGCTACTCTATAGTCCTGATTAATCTCATTGCTGCTTAACACACTGCCCCCATCCTTACCAGGGCAGCTCTTAAAAGTGATATGCAGCACATATGGAATACCTCTCGTGGGGAAAGAAAAGGTGAAATATCCAGGAAATGAACTACACAAAAAGAATTCCCAAAGCGCTTTTGGTCATGGTTCATTACCTGCCAACCAGACAGCACAAAAAGGACAAAATGCTTCTCTTTAAAAGACTGAAGAGCCAAAGCTTCCACTTCTCTGTTAAGAGCACATACGACACAAGGCACAGACCAACTGCATCACACTGGTGTTCAGCACATCACTTAGCTTTGAAGACCACAGTTACATCAAAGATGGGGAGGAATTTCAAGTTCTGACCATTGATTTAGAAGACACTGCCTAATTTTGGAAGTCTTCTATATACTTCTGTGCCCCTCACACTCCATACAGTCTTACATGCTAAATCTGACAACACCCAAAATAGACTTTTGTGCCGTTTACCTCACCTTTGAACGAAATGTTGGGTGGACAAAATACAGTGCCTTCAAGTTCCTCTTGTACCTGGTTTAGAGAAAGAAAGAAAAATGAAAATCTTTAAAAGTAACTTCTGATTAAGCTCACCTATACAACCCAAATGGCAAAACCTAGATCATTTTGCTTAAGTGTCCATGATGTGATTTTACAAAGCTAGATAAGGACAGATACCAGCAAAGTAAATATAAAGGGGGAAAAAAAAAGACAGAATGATTATTCTTCAGGTAAAGACATCACATCTTTTACATGGACAGTAAAATTATACATCAATTATGACTGCCAATGTTATCCAAGCCTCTTCCCTCACAACAGATCTTTAACAAAGTCAGGCTCCAGAAGCTTCACTTCTGGATAGAGACAGACAATACACCCGGTATGAGTAACAGCTCCAGAAGGGAGACTGCAGAGGACATAATTTCCTGGTTTAATAGAGGGTTTTGAGAAGGAAAGAAAACATTATCTTCCTTCATCTTGCCTTTGTTATGTATTTAGGTCTTTGTCACAGCAAAAGTCTCTCAGAGATAAATGGGAAACCAGATACAGGGAATGACAAACACTTGCACAGCACAGGAGGAAGACCAGAAGAGGTTCTTTTCCTATTGACACTCACTTGACATCAACAACATCATAGAGTTTCTTCAAGAAATTAGAGTCTAGTTGATTGTAATCATTTGTGAGTGTATGGAAGTACACCAGGACATATTCCTTCACTGCAATATGATCCATGACATGGATGAAATACAGAAGAGCCTGAGACAGAAAGAAATGAGATTTATATTTGCAAATAATTGTTTCACAGTTTCATTACATCTTAATATGCTTCCTTTCATTTGTTCACAAATCAGGAATCATGAGGCTGGGTGACATCATGTTTCAGCTACAAAAACAAGATGGCATTGCAAGTCTTCAAATTGTCTGTAATAACTTAAAAGTCTTGTCTAGCTGTATGGAGGAAAACTGTTGCTGTTTCCATGAAAAACTAATTTGACTCACTGTATTTCACCCCTCACATCTTGGCAGTTACAGAAGCAAGACAAGCCTCTTCTTGTGAAATAAGAGTGTGTGTCACGTCTGTTTTTCTAAAAATGGTCTGGTTCCTCCTTGAAAAAAGCCACCCCAACACACACAAAGCTTCACAAGCAAATGCATTTTTATCTTATAAAAATACTTTCTATTTCATTTCTTATAAGTTTTCTGCAGATAACGTTTCTAGTATTAACACTGAATGACCTTTACGATCAGACATCCTGAACATTCATACTCAACTTACCCAACTCTAGCTTTACAAAGCCTTACCTTTTCCATATCTATCAATGTTACAGGGATATTCCTTCCAACCACCACCATCACTGTGCGGCCACAGTTATCTACACCTGCAAATAAAGAAAGAAAAAAAAATATAACTCCAAAACCTGCCATGACCAACAGAAGTTTAGAGTTGGTCCCATTCAATCCAGGGAAAGCCATTCACAGCTCAGATTTTTTTCTTCAGAAGCCAAGCTCTGAAATCTTAACCCTCAGCTTCCCAGACCATGTTCTTATGGACCCTCCTGCAGCCCACAGAGTCTTGTCTAAGGCAAACAAAAGAATTCAGAATCGCAGCTACTAAGTAGAAGGTATCACATAGCCTTGGTATTTGCACAAAGATCAAGGTAAGTATCTGGATTTTCAGGAGGCCAAAGATAGCAGCCAAAGCACTGAACAGACTTTCTCTGCAGAAACACAGCTATGCTTTTGAGGGCCTGATTACTTGCCTGTTTCTTCCTGTCATGGTGCAAACCAGCAACAAGCCACTGAGACTATGGCAAGTTTTTTACCTCTCAGTATGATGCTACCTAAACAGTAAAAGTGAACTGAAAAGTAAAGGTTCCCCATCTCTGCTTCTCAGGCTGCAAGGATCTCACAGCTATTTTTTCCCACTGAACACTCAATTAGGCTGTTGAATTTCTCTCTCACGTCCCCATGTACTGAACTGAACGTTGCAAGATGTGCTGCTCATGATACTCACCTATTAGTAACAGGAGACACATACAGAGGACAGCAACTCACATCTAACCTGAGGGAAATCCATTTTGTTCAGGAAAGCTGTAGTAAAGGTTGCATTGGTAACTGCTTATTCTCTACACTGATGATCTGAAAGCAACATTCATTTCTTCCTAACAAGAAGGTGAACACAATTTTTCTTTTGGTCTCAATTATCTCATACAGAGCACCTTATGTATTGGCTTAATCTAACAGTACTGATTTGCACCTAAAGCTACAGATAACTCAGTCTCCTTCCTTGGAGGTCTTCAAAACCCACCTGGACATGTTCTTATGCCACCTGATCTAGGTGAACCTGCTTCTGCAGGGAGGTTGGACTAGATGATCTCTGGAGGTCCCTTCCAACCCCTACCATTCTATGATTCTATATCCTCAGATAGCTAAAGTAGAGCAGTTGGGGGTTTACTAGTGTTTTTCAAACCAAATCAAGAAAGAGTTTCTGCTTTACCACAGAGATGTTTCTCAGTTCTTAGCCAGGCTTCTAGTATAACGTCATTACATGTATATTCATGTCCAAAGAAAATTTTCTGGTTTTATCTTGTATTTTTACTGTAAGACAATATGTATCAGTCATCAGCACCCTGAACTTACCTGTCTGGTACAAGGCTTTAAGAGACGCAACATCAGAGAGGTCCTCAGCTCTTGCCTGACACAGCCAGCGATTATAACTAGAAAGTTAAAAACAGCTGGTCAGATCTAATCTCCCTTTGGACTAGCATTAGAAGTCTGAAGAGGTATATGGGAAGGGAAGGACAAAACCAGCTCTTCCTGACTAAGTTCTCTCCCCAGTGTCACGATTTTCTGACCTATGGAGCAACTATCAAGTTAAAATAAAGAACTGTTGGGGAAAAAAAATAAAAAAAGAACAAAAGAGCTGAGCATCTTAGTGACATACCTAGTGATTTTCACTAGAGCAATGAATATGCACCAAATACTAACTACAGTGGCAATGCATTTGGGCTGAAAAGAACTCATTCTTTCCATTTAAATATCTCAGTATCAGTATTTAAAAAATAGGTAAAATAGAAAACTTCTTTAAAAAGTCCAGAAGTCAAACACAACTATGCAGCAACCAGTGTCACATGGAGTTTTTTTTTTTCCCCCCCTCCTTTGAACCGTGAACAACTTCATGCCTTATCTGACAAACTAAGCCAAGCATCACACCTCAAGAGGACTCCAGCACAGAATTGGCTTCTGAGAAAGTGATGATGCACATTAGGGCTAACAGGGGAGGGAAAAAAAAAAATTACAGCCCCCTCCCCCAATCAAAACCACCACCAAACATACACAGAAATAAACCTAAAACAACACAAAAGGAAAAAGTCTCAGCATTCATCTTTGTTTTGAAAAACTGAAGAAAAATGTTTTGCTATCTGCCCAGAACCTCAGAAACAAGCAGGCAGTACTGAAAGCAGGTGACTCCACTACAAAAGATAGTGACAATACAGGGACATCTTGTGGCAAAGAGATAAGGCAGCTGGTTGGATGTCCTGGGTACTGCAGTGCCATTCATCACTAGCTTCCCATTCCCTCCTACTGCCCAGGCCTTCTCCCTTCAGGCTAAAGAGGCAACCACAGCGACCCCGGCTGACAGCAGGTTTTATCTGCTTTTCCTTGCCAGAAGATGAGTCTTTACAAGTAACAAACATCGTAAGGGTTGGTCTCCTGAACAGTAACTAATGCAAAACATTCACGTGGAGAAAGAAATTCTCACTTCCTCTGGTGCTGTTTTTGCAGTGCTGCCTCTGACAACTGTCCCTGCAGGATGAGGCGTCTCTGTTTATCGACGTCTCCCTCCATGCGGGCAAAAGCATGGGAACCAATGAAAGACAGATCTGCCTCCAGACCCTCTTCATCTGAAGCATCTGCAGTAGAAACAAAGGCAGTGTAAAATGTTCAGGCTGCGTACAAGACAGCAACGCTGCTGCTGAACTGCTGTATATGTCAGTGAGCCAGCCCAGCTGTCATGATACAAGCTAATAAGAAACAACAACGTATCATGATGTGGCTCCGATATCTCACCAGTACCAAATTATAGCATGGGATTGTTAACGGGACTCCCTTAAAATGCCTAGAAACTAATTGGAAACTAGTAATTGCCTTGGAACACAAGGACAACCATTAACTCTCTCAAAAAACAAAGTCTGGAGAGAGTGACTCTGGCTTTACAGTTGTCCACCTTATCACAGCGACAAAAAATGACTACGTAGAGAGGCAGATGCTGCAGCTTTAGTCAGTTTAGAAGCTCTACTGGAGAAAGGGCTCACTTTTTATACCATTGACACTGCTTGAACAGATGCTATACAGCTGGCACCAAAGTGAGGTTAGATATTTTTATAGCATTGTTTATGACATGACTGTGTGATCAAACACAAGAGCACAGGCTCTTGTATTGCTGGTGACAATACCAGAATCCTCCATTGAACTTGATGACATCAAGAATCATTGCAAAGGCTCCTAGCACTACCTCTCTAGGAAATGTGGATGGGAATCAAGTTTCCCAGTTTTAATGTGACATACTGTTGTAGCAGTGGGACAAAAGTGCAGGGTTCTGCTGTATCTATTTGCTCCCACGTATGTAAAATCAGTCACGTAGTGACTTCACAAATTATTAGCTCAGGGTCAAATGCCTCACACTGATCAGCTGCAGCTGCCAATAACACTGTAACCCACAGTTTGGGAGCAGTGGGGGGAATCCATAAAGACTGGAGTCAGATCAGCAGGAGTAGGTACATCAGGTATCAAACTGTGAACAGGAAAGCTAAGTTGTCTGTATCCTCATTGCATATTCAGCCTTATTTCAATAGGCCATGCAAAACTATAAAACCTTTCAAAACCCATTCCGAGTTATCTGCTTTTGATGTTTTTAAAGCTTCACCTGAGGAAGAGTGAAACTTAGAAAACATTGCTTCATAAATAAGGCAGAATGTGCCTGCTATGCCCATTTATATATTAGATTGTTTTGCAATACGTATCTCACCCATAACATCTGGGCAACCTCTTTACAGACTTCTTTCACTGAACTTTGACAGCTGTTTCCTAAACACTGACCTCTGGGTTGATCTAGTCCTTTTATCTTTTAGGGTGTTTCTGCTAGTTTTCACTGAGCACCTACTAGATTAAACCACATACTGTGTCAAAAGAATCTTATCATTAGACACAAGATCTGCTAACATATAGTAGTAAAGTGTTGCTTACACAAGATCGAACATTAACAATTATGCCTTTTTAAGTTAGGGGCTCTGCAAGCTTCTGCAAAAACAACCTGCAGAGGTCCTAATCATTTTGGGAGGTAGTTTGCAAAAGGGAGTCAACTATCCCACCTCTAGATGAGCTCTAGCACATTCTCTAACCACAGCACTACACACAGCAAGGTACAAGACACTGCTGCGGAATGCATGAATCCAACGAAACAGCTTGACAACTCTCTTCCTTATAACCTGCCTCAGGTGAGGTGGGGTAGGAAAACATCTCTCTGTTCCTCCTTTTCTGTTCTTCCATCAGCCTGAACACAGAGATACTCATTCCAAAGCTCAGCTACGAACTCACCGTCTGGAACACCCGGCTTTTCAGTGATCCTGATCTGTCGCTCAGGTACTACAGGCTCCCCTTCTGCATTGCCAATATCGGCAGGGAGGTAAGGCAAGGACTGCATCTCTTCTTCCAATGATCTTGGAAAATACAGAGGCAGCAACTTCTGGTAAGTGGCCTACAAAGAAGAAAAACATGTGATAGTTCTATCATGAATCCTTGATTTTTCAGTTAAGTAACACTTGCCCTTGTGCAGAGACTTTTTCAGTAGTTTGGAGGCAAAGTACCACTTCTCTCAAGGGCTTATTTTGGGCTGTTACCTGAAGGTAACCTTGATAAAGGCGAACTTTTTTATTTGCCATGCTGGTAAATAACATTGAGAGGACTTTGCTTCAACCAGGAACTCGGGTAGATTGCAGATACTTCAGCTTTGTAATGAAGTTACAATATGCATGGAGGTCAGAATTCAGCAAAAGCTGCTTATACTGAAATGCATCACTACACACACCACCTTTAGCAATATGACTGGGGAAAAAGAGAGAGAGCAGCAACACCAGAAGCCCTCCTCATACGGATGCCTCAGCACCAAAAGTCTGTGTGGTTTGAAGTGGAAGTCCAAGTCCATTGTTACAATGCAGAAGTTAACACTGCTGCAGAGAAGATCAAACATGTCCATGAATTTTGATGGAATAAGCATCAAGGAGATACCTCTTCAAGCTCAGAGACTGCAAACACCACCTTCTCCAGAGTCTCTCCATGAATCTCTAGGAACCTTCTAACTGTGCCTGCAAGGAAGAAAATGAAACATAGTTAGCAAAACAGGAAGAGAATTTACATACAGGTAAGGAAGACAGCCTGAAGGAGAGAGAGAGACACCTCTCTCCACTTAAGTAGCTCCAGAGGCTGTTATCCACCTTTGGATTAAGTGGTAGATTAGCACATCAAATGGGTTGTTTGCTATATTGAGAGTTCTCCACTTTCTCCTGCTGCTCGCTTTAGAGACAGATCCAAAAGGAGAAATAGCATCTCTCTGATTTTAGATTTCCTCAGTCTCTGGAAAATCAAGCCAAATCTTTCCTTTACAGAGTCCTGAGCAAGTTGCCAAAAGCAGACATTCCTAGAACAAGTCACTATATCCTACATTATCAGGAAAGCAAGATGAATCGAGTTGGCACGGAATACAGTTGGAGGCCTGTGGCC
>WBNH01012088.1:486200-582759 GCA_013401255.1 Urocolius indicus | reverse complement strand
TCCTGCCATGGCCCTCCATGGGTCGCAAGGGCACAGCTTGGGTTTACAAGGCTACATGGGCTACAAGGGGATCTTTGGTCTGGAGCTCCTCTTTCTCCCTTTTTGATTTAGGGGCCAGATGGTCCATCTTGTCTCACTCATTTCACCTCCCATTGCCTGACAGGCCAGCCCAGGGCCAGAGGTAGCTCCAACTCAGAGCCAGGGGAGGTTTTGAGAACATCTGAAGGCTACAACTGCAGCCCCCTCCCCTGTGGCCAAACAAAAAACGGATCCACACAAACCTAACACAGCCTGCACTCACAGCTTTGCCAGAAGTGACAGTTCAGTTGCTCAGTACAGCTGCAGAAACTGAAAGACAAACTGAAGAGAGGAGGCAGTTTTCTCTCTAGGGACAAGGACGGTCATAGCCACACAGTCAGCACAGAACCAGTCTTTAAAAAATGAAGTAAAATTTAATATAAAAGACCATGATGGTTGTCCATTCAACTGTACATGCTCTGGTAAATATACAAGTTGGGAAGAAAACAAAAAAGGCTTTTATTTCAGATCCTAGGTGAAAAAGAGGACAGGAAAAAAATACTAATAAATATGTAAATACTTTTTTTCCCCCCCCTCCTTTTAAAACAGTGGCCAGTTCTTTAGCTCTACATTATTACTTGTTATAAATTAGTCAATCCTCCAGGAAGGAAAAAGCCTTTTCATTCCACCATTGCTAAATCTTTCAGTGCATGGCTTCGAGGTCTCTTGGCCTTGTACGTAGGGCGCAGCATTTCAATTTTTCTCTTCCTCGTTTCTGCTTTATTCTTGTGTCTCTTCAGCTTCCTCCTGGCAGCAATGTCGGGGTTTGCTACAGTCTGGAGAGAAACAACAACGTTTGTTTATTTGTTTGGCCACAACTGACAGCTGCCCCTGTTGCTGCCAGGTACTTCCTGAGAGACACGCGGGTTTTCTGAGGCTCCTCTAAAGCCAGGGCACAGGGCTGCTCTGCCCAGGCCCACCCCTGCTCTTCAAGGAAGTCACTGACAGAGTCACTGACAGTGAATGACATTTCTTTAGAAATGAAACTGTCCTAATTCAGGATGAAGGTTTTCCTCAAACTCACCTTCCTGGTCAGCTCCCAAAGCCTTTAGACAAACCCTTTCCCTGGCATCCCAGAACAGAAAGCAGCCTCTTACCTGCAAAGCCCTTTGCTTTTTCCTCATCGCTCTCTTCTGATTGGCCTGTTTCTGCACAGAAGAAAAGGCAAGCGAAAAAGCCTCCAGTCCAACCAACTTCTTGAGCAGTTCTATGATTTCTTGGGAAAGATTCTTCAGTGTTGGATCTAATAAAACAAAATGAACTTGCTTAATCTTGCCAGCAGATGGAATGAAAGCCAAGAGCCCAGTGAGTATTCCTCTTTAATAGAGGATGACTGTGCTGAATTGTAGAGTCACAGAATAGTTTGTGTTGGAAGGGACCTTAAAGGTCATCCAGTTCCAACCCCCTGCCACGGGGCAGGGACACCTTCCACCAGACCAGGTTGCTCCAAGCCTCATCCAACCTGGCTTTTAACACTTCCAGGCATGGGGCATCCACAGCCTCTCTAGGCAACTTGTTCCTGCGCCTCATCACTCTCACAGGGAAGAACTTCTTACTATCTTACCTAAATGTACCCTCTTTCAACCTAAAGCCATTACCGCATGTCTTGACCCTACATGTCTTTGTAAAAAGTCTCTCTCCAGCTTTCTTTTAGGCCCCCATTAGGCACTGGAAAGCTGGTGTAAGGTCTCGCTGGAGCCTTCTCTTCCAAACAACCCCAACTCTCAGCCACCTTGCACCTTCCCCTGCTCTGTGGCAACACTGCAGAGCCGCTGTAAAGCACACCCTGATTTACATGAAACCTGGCACAAGCCTTGAACCAGAGGGCAGGGCTCTTCACACCCCCAAGGGCTAACGCAGCAGTTCAGAACACAGCACACATGGCAAAAGCCTTTTCTGGCTTCCTTAAGCCCCACACTCTGCCCCTCTCCTCAGCAAGGACCCTTTGGCTTCCTGAGGCCAACCTTGATGATGCTTTTACCACTACATCACATGCTCAAGCTTTACCCACTTGCACGTAGGAGCTGCCAGCTTCCACTCTCCTCCCTTCCTGCTGTTTTGTTCAGACTGCAGCAGGTAAAATCCCCTGCTCACAGCAGCTGTGGCTCAACAGGCCAAAGGCAGGACTGGCAGCGTGTGTGCCGAGGCAGAGCTGTGACAGAGGTTCCTCCCTGCGGGTCCTTGCGAGGGAGGTCACTCACCTTGCTCTGCGTAGGTGCTGTTGAGCTCCCTGTACAGAGGGGTGAGAACTGTTGGCAGGTACGGCGTGATCCTGTCTTTGCCCAGATCCACTGAGATTGCTCCCAAGAACTTAAAGACGCAGCTTCTCTGCAAAGGAATGTGCGAGACATGAAGTGAGGACGGCTGGAAGGAAGCTGCCTAACTGCTACGCGAGTGCTGTGCATCCCTGTTCAACACCCGAGGCGTTGTTTCAGACGCCAGAGCCAAGCTCATGGCTCTTACAAGGTCTCACTGCAGCCAAGTACAGCCCTGAGCTGAGACATAGCCTCAGGGGAGCTGCAAAGGGGAGCTGTGACTCCACGGGGTTGGCAGCTGTTAACACAGGTTTGTTCTCATCCTCCTGTACTGAGGCACCTGAAGACGTGTGAGCTCAGCCACTAACTCTGCACCACGGAGAACCACAGTGCTTTTCCTGACACTCTCCCACAGCCTCCCCTTCTCCTAGCAAGTAACCTCACCCTGACGTTCCCGTCTGCATAAACCCAGCACCCAAGGGCTTTCAAAGGCACTGCTCTGTCCCCTTCAGCTTGGTGCCTTTGGCTTTCCCACTCCTCCACCACCCCACACAAAGGCTGGAAGCATCAGCAAGGAGGAGCAGACTGGCACAAGCCTCAGAATCCCTAACTGACAAAGAGACCTTTGGCACTTGGCTTCAGCACCAGCTCTCAGCAGCCCCTGTGTCTGGTCCCCTGGCAGCAGAGAGTCAGAGTAACACTGCTCTGAGTGCCTCCCACATCAAAAGCAGTTGCTCTAACCCTGTTCTTACCTTTAAAGGGACCTTGGGGGAATATGCTGCTTCTCGCTTTGCCATGAGAGAGAGCTTCTTCATTAACCACAGCAAGGTGGCTGGCTGGCCTTTCTCTTCTGTGTCCTCTACTTCTGCCTCTCCTTCAGCAGAAACAACTTTCTCTTCCTTATCTTCCGAGTCCTCCTGCTCTTCTGCTTCGCAGCCGAGTTCTCCTTCAGCCTCTTTGCCAACTTCTGAGGCAGGGGCCAGCAAGTAAACAACTTTGGCCACAAAAAGCAAATTCTTTATAACCTGAAGTGTGAAAACAGAGTTAGTTGGTCACTGTGGGTGCACCAAGGCATTAAGAGCCAATGCTAGATCTGAAAGAGGAGTCTGCCAAGCCAGCAGGCTGTAAAACAGCTTCACCCACTACCTCGAGAGCCACGGAACAGAGCACGTTGCTTCTAACAGAGGGCCCACCTCAACAGCCTCCTGCGGTTTGGGAGAGTTCCCTGGGAGTTACTGGGCCTTTTGGGCTCCAGCACTTCCCAAGACAGGGCTGTTCCTTTCATCTTTTCCACCTCTGGCACTGCCTGGCTATCCACGAGGAAATCTCTGACCAGGTTCATGAGACCTTCGAGCAACAGCATCAAGCTGGGCCAAATGTTCCCTACAAGCAGCCAGGCCTCCAGTGTGGCTGCAGAGAACCAGCACCTGGATCCCAGCTCAGGGATGTGGCTGCCCAGCCTGCTCCAGCATGGGTTGCAGGGCCAGACTCAGTCCCTGGCAGAGGGGAGCCTAGTCCTGCCCCACTTGGTGCCATCTCCCAGCCCTCCCAGCAGCCCCACACCGCAGGGGCCTCTCAGGCACCTGCGCAGGTGCCCCGGGCACAGAGCAGCTGTTCCCGTGCTCAGCATCTGCCCTGAGCCAGCGCCAGCCACAACTAATTCTCCCTCACTCAAGGGGCTGCTCTGTGTTTTCCTGCACCCCTGGGCCTGCTCCTGCTCTTACCTGCTCTCCCAAAGACAGGTCCAGGAACTTGGACTGCAGCTGATGGCAGAACGCAAACACGAGTTCCTTCATCTGGAGAGAGCACAAAGGAGATGGAAATTACTCTGTGAAAGGGAGCCAGTAGCAGAAACTCAAAGCAGTGTCTTGCAGTCACCAAAGGGGATTCCCAGGGGAGGCCAAGGGATCAGCTCAGCACAACTCCTGCCTGCACCTTGAGCCTAGAAGGGAATCTTTGTGCTGATGAGAAGGTCTCAGAGAAGCCCCTACCAGCAGCAGAATGCTCTAGGGGATCAGGATTAGGCAGCAGACAAGCAACTACAAGAGAAACACTATATAACAAACTGTAAACTTTATGTCTTAGCCAGGGAATGGACATGGGCAGGGAGGAAGGAGGAGTGTAGACATCATTACCTTTTTGTCCAGTTCGGCAGTCAAGAAGACTGTGGCTGCAGATAGCTCTGCTGACTTCTTTTTCCTCTTCCCTGCCTTTCTTTCCCTCCACTCATTGACAAGGTCTTCTGGCTTGTAAGATGCAAACAACAAGCCAAAGATCTCAGTAGCTGTGAGCCAGACCCAGCTGTGAGGATACCACAGGTGAGACTGGACATGACCTGGGGGAAAGAAAACTTCTTTCAGCACGGCAGCTGGTCCAGTGAGAGCAGAAAAAGAACCAGGTCCCACTAAAAATGATCACATATGATAAATAAGTGAAGGAAATTAACTGTCCCTCTCTGCTTACAACGTGCTCTCGTCTCACCTCCTTCCAAGCTGCACATCACTAAGCAGCCCACGATTTACAAGGGTTCTCTCTTATCTCACTCAAGGCACCCGGCAGGCTGAACTCTTCATAAGACATTACCCAACCAGAGCCAGGCTTTGTGACAGCAGCAAATGAAGCAATTAAAAAACAAGGCATCAAAATGCCAATAAACCAGACTGACATGTTCCATCTCACTCATAGGGAAGTTGCTTGGATCAAACAACTTCCAGGCTCCAGGATTCCGGCAGACACACGGTATTTACAGCACGGTTACCGTGTGTCATCGCTTGCTGGCTGCTGTGGATGAACTTATTGAGAACAACCTCATCTTTCCAGCAGAACTGAATGGTTTCATGCAGGAGGATGTAACTACGGCCAAACATGCAATAGTTTGCACTTGAGATAATAGAAAACAGACAGAAGGTGTGTTGTTTCCATTGACCATGTAACCTGTCCCACTGCCATCGCCTCTGGCTGCCCGGTAGCTGCCATGGACTGGCATTCTGCAGCACACAAACCTCGTACAGCAAAGTTCAGCTGTTTAATGAGGCTGTGAAAAACAAAGACTCTTCCTTGCAGCACAGCCGTAACAATTGCTGGTACTTACCCCAGATTTTGCTCACAATGTCACTGTTCTTGGTTGACTGAATCAAGTTGCACTCTGTGATTAGCTTTGTTACCAGTACAAGAAAGCTGAATAGCAGCCTGTCTGCAGCCTTTTCCTCCTCCTCTTCAGTTATCTAATAAAATCAGCAAGTCAAGAAAGATGCTTATGAGAACCTGAAAAGACAGTGCTCATTTACCTCACTAGATGAAATTTCCTATCAGTCCTGCAAAGAAACAGAAGACTGACTTGTACCCAATCCCCAAAACAAACACAAGAGAAGCACTGCCACTAAAGCATCTCCTCTGGAGACTGAAGCTCTGCACTGTGTTTTCCTAAATGGCCTTCAGGTTCTCACTCTGCCTGTGACCACCAGCTGCTTTGCGAGCACCAGTCAGAGCTTCACCTACAAATCACAGCATACAAAGCCATGACACCGAATTTCTCCTCACTGCTCATATTTCATTTTCCTCTCTTGCCAATCCACATACCCTGGAGCTCTCCTCCTCATTTGCTGCTCAAGAATTGCTTTTGCACATTGGTGACATACATGGCTGCTCCCCAGGCCTGGGATCCCTCTGTGGGGAATCACACACCAAACAGCATCTGAGGCAGCCTTGTTACTCTGAGTTAATCGGACACTAAGAAGACTTTCCATAACACAAACCCGTGGTCTGAAGCACAGGAAAGGAGCTCCTTTGAAAGGTAAAGCTGTGGATAACACTGCACAAAGCACAGCATCACAAGCGATGCGCTCCTGGTCTTCCAGGCCCGCACACTTCTCTGAGCTAGCAGACATCTCCCACTGAAACAGACATTGTCAGTGGGACTGTCAGGCTCTTTTCCAACTAAACAACCCATCCCAGTGCTACCTGTGCACTCTGCCACTCTTCCTGATGGTGGCTTTTACAACTCCGCTTTAAACACAAAACCAGAAGACCCTTCCCTCCTGTCACTGCAGGAAAGACCAAAAGCAGGGAAAGCTACCTTGACATCCATACTGCTCCATGCTGTCCACTCTCCAATTCACAGGGGTAAAACCCAAAAGCCTGAGACTCGAGGGCTGTCTGAAGTACCCCTTCCACCCACAGCGATCTTGATAGAGGCTGGGGCAAGGAGCAGTGCCTCTGCTCACAGGCCAAGTGGCTTTGCAAAGTTCCTTTTTCCCTTGTGCTGTGACACATGACATCAAATTCAGGCTTACAGACAAAACCAACCCCACGGTTCTAGGTCAAGGAGGTCACTTTCAGAACAAACATGTGTGTTTTGGGTCTTTCCTCAGCCCCAAACCGTAGGTCCAACAGTTTAATCTCTCCCCTTTTTCCATGTTCTTAACCCTCTTTCCCCAAACCTCACACATGGGAAAAACTTTACTTACGTTCTCAAATTTCACGGGGTTGATTTCTTTTTCAACCAAGGTGAGGACAGCTCTGAGCCGCTGTTCAAACATCACTCCCTCCACTTCCACAAACAAACCGCACGCTTGGGCAGCCAACCTCCTGTGTGCACTCTGCCAATAGAAACAACAGAAACCAACCCTTGGTACCTCTTGATAATCAAATCCTGTAGCTCCTATGTGCAGGAGCTGGTAGCAAGCCCTGCTTTTGCCTGTAGCATCTGCAGAGAAGCTGGTTTTCAGAGTACTGCTGAAAAAGGAGATGCTGCCAGCTAGGGATAAAAATGCCTGGCAGCACAAGTTAATCCCTGGAAACTCCCTAAAACTGAATGCTAAAAGGCCTTTTCCAGACCAGTTCCCAGCTGCAAAGCTCTGGGGGCTACTTTGCACTCTTGAGTTCTTTGCAGTACGAGAGGCTGCTGGCTCACAGCCGCAAACCAGAACTGAGCACGCTGGAGATGAAAAGGATCAAGTGTTGAACAACACTTAGTCCACTAGTGGAGAGAGGGATGGAACCTGAGGCCAGTTTGAGAATAACTCAACATCCAGGCACCCAGATCAAAATGGGAGACCTGTAAGACTAAGTTTGCCAGCTGCTGGTGGCAGAAAGAAGCAAGCCTGAGCTAATGACAGCACAAAATGCCAATTACCAGGATCAGAAGAGCTTTAAGGTATTTGCTCAAACCTTTAACCCGAGCAAAGACTAACCTTGGACAAATATCTGACCCCCAGGAGGAGCTGCAAGAAAGCAGCATAATGTAGCTGAGAGGTCTGGAGGCTGATCTACAGCTGCAGCACTTCCCTACATTTGTGCTGCTACATGTAGCTATATCATTTCTTTCTCTTCTTATAAGCAAGATCTATGGTGCTGAGCACAGCTTGAGAGAACTTTTATTCTGAGCTGAATCTTGCTCATACTTAAGCCATGATGTCAGGTGTAACTGAACCTGCCAATCAACTAAACCTTGTACTAGCAACCTCTTGCTTGCCTTCATCTCGTTCAGCCCCTAAAGTCTCCCCAGACAATGAAGAGACCCAGTAAAAACACCAAAGAGTACCTTCGTGCTGCAGAACCACTCTGTGACCAGGGAAAACATCAGATCTTGTTTCTCCTTGTTTATCTTACGGAGGAGGGATTTGCAGGTCAAGGCTGCCATCTTTTTGCATTTGGCAGAGTCATCATTTATCATCATCATGCAAAGAGAGAGAAAAAAGAGCCCGCAGTATTTGTGGAGGAGATCCTAGAAAGAAACAGACATTAGTCAAGCAACTGTACACCCCCAAGGAGCTCCTGGCATTTAAAGGGGAAAAGAGGGGTGTTTGCTGTACAACATCCAGGGACAACGTCAGCCCCAAGGGGGGTCCACGCCAGGGCAGGTGAACTGCAAGGCGGGATGAAGCAGCTGTTGGAGCACACAGGGGGTGCCCCAGCTGGCAGCCCCAGTCCTGCTCTCACTCATTTGCTAACGTGTCCCTGAGGCAGTAACTTGTCAAACCTTGAAGGGTGTTTTCACTCTCGCTGAAACATGCCCTCAGCAGTCACAGCCCACAGGCCCTTCCTCCACAGACAGCAGCTCTTTGCTACTTTTGAGTTGCCAGGAACTATCAAATATCAGATATCAAATCTCACCAGGCAGTGGTGAAGCACAGCTTACTGTGCAGAATTATCTTCCTTCCTCCCAAACTCTCCTTTGATTGCACCCCACTCAGTTTCCTGGATGCTCAGCCAAGCTCCAGCTGCAGAGCTTCAAGGCAGCTGAGTATTTCACTTATGTTATCCTGCAGAGCTGCAGTTTTTCTTCAGCTTTCGTTTTTGATTCAGCCTGCTGAGAAGCCCTCCCTCTCCAGTAAAGCCAACAAGCAGTGACACAGAACATCACATACCAGTTCAGCCAACAACATCCCTCAGGAAAGTTAAAGAAAAGTCCACAATGAGAAAACTTGAGACTTCACCTTCTGTTCATCCCACATTTCCTAAACTGCTTATGTTTCTTCCTGCCATAAATCACCGTCACGTGTATCCAAATCCCAGCTGACAGAGCTTTATTTTACTTGCAGACTGAGCACATTAGATAAAGAAGCGCTGCAGACTTTCCAGCACATCATTTCTCTTTTGGAGCAAAGCCAGGTTCTTTGGAGATAAGTGAATGTTCTGAGACAATAGGAACTACCAAGCACTCCCAAAATAAAGTGCTCTGAAAATGCTGTTAACTGCAAGTCACAGTAACTGCTTGAAGCTTGGGACACCAAGGGGTGCTTGTTACCTGTGGGAACATGTCAAAGAGGTATGCAATCATCTCCAGGGCAGACTCCCTTCCAGTTTCATACTCATACCTGTGAGGAAGTGATTAACAGTTAAGGTTGGATTAATAAATACTCTAAAAAGTTGCTGACAATTCACAAGAATGACCACAGAAACACACCTCTGACAGGGATCTTTCTAAACAGCTACCAGACCTGGTTTGATATGTGGGAGAAGAGAAGCAACAGGGCTCTATCCCCCAGAGAACGGGCATGGAGAGACAAACAGGTTGAAAAAGGGCTTCGGCCAACTTGGGTCAGCACTTGTGCTGCTGTGCTGGGGAAGCAGGTGAGCCACTGCCACCTTGAGCAACAGAGGGATCCTGCTCAGGTGGAGGTTTCAGGCACACTGCTCCTGAGGAACTGGCACAGTTGATCTCAACTGCAGCTATGACCATTGTCATGGGACAGCAGCCATATAAATGCACCTTCCTTCATTCTTTCTGGATTTTCTAGTTGACCTGGTTTACAACCAGTCTAGCTGGTTAACCACCAGGCAAACAACAGAACCTTTGCTTATGCAGAAATGAAGAACAAAGCCAGCTGTGAAGCAGGGAAGAAAAGAAGGGCTTTATCAAACAACCCATCCCTGAAAAAGGGAGAGGTAGCAAAATGAAGACCTCAGCCACGCCCTCTGCCTGTCATAGTTAAACAACAAGATTCTGTTCTGAAAGAGATGTCAGGAACATAAACTCACTCCAGTTGTGCGAGCATGAAATCCAAGTTGGGTTTCAGCTTGTCACCTAGGGGGTAGTCCAGAATGTATTTTAAGTAAATCTGAAAAGAAAAGCAACAACATCACAGAGCAGAGTTACAAGAAACACTCACAAAAGCTTGTAAAAAGGTTATGAGGAAAATGTAGTGATGGAGCAGCAAGTTTATGAGAATCATCCCTTTCATCCATTCCTGTTACACAAGGGCCCAACAACTGCTCTCAAGCTCTGTGCCCAGAACAGGTTCTGCAGGTGTTTGACAACTGCCAGATCAGTCTTTAGAGTATTACTGCCATTTGCACAGGCTCCTGTTCAAAGAGATTCTGCATCCTTTCAAGTTCATCCTGTAACTATGGAAATGCACTAGCTGGTTACACACAGCTCCTGCTGCTTCTGTATCCCAGTGCTTGGAATAAAGCAACCAATTCTGCCTTTTAGTTGCTTTTAGCTTGCAAAGAATGAGGAAACGACAGGAAGGAACCACGGACTGGTGGAAAATTCTCTTCTGCTGAGATTCAGAGAGGGGCAAGGCTCTTAATTACATGGGCCTAAAAGCCTCCAAGGTATGCCATGACAAGCCACTCTGCTGTGCACCACTCACAAGAACTAAACCAGCCAGATAACAAGGGTTAGTCTGAAGGGGAAATGGGGTTAGTGGGTTCATCGAGGCTAAGGCACATGTCTGTGAGGGCTGGGATGGCCACACCAAGTCCTGTTAGACAGCAGTACGTAAAGTGAGAGGCTTTCCACCACACTAACCTGTCTGCACTGGACTCGCACAGGCTCACTCTGCCCTGTGATGGCCAGCTGGGCAACCTTCTGCAGCACATCATCCATTTCAGGGACAATCAGCTTCCTGGATACAATTGCCTAAACATGTGAAAGCAGAGCTGGAATCAAGTCACTTTGCTTGCACAGTGTGACGTGCAGTACTAAAATCTGGGGATACACTGGTCTCAGATGAAACATCGACACTGACTTTTTCACATCTTCAAATCCAGCCAGAGCAATTTACAATAAAAACAAGAAAGGGTGGCTGACAAATCCATATCTGCTCTTTTGGATGACACAGAATATCTGGTCATCTGACACAGAACATCTAGGAATGTCAATTCTTTAGCAAAAACATCCTCAGATCCAAATACATCCTCAGATGCATAAAGCAGCCTCCAAAATAATTCTGAAGAGGGACTACAAGCAAATGTTGAAGCTTTGCTTCTTTTTGTGTCCCCTCCATAACAGAGTGCCTTAACAGCATTCTGTGTCCTGTTCCTACCCAGACTATACAGTAGCCTTTCACCAGGAGGCAGAATCACTTCCATTCCAGTGGCTCACAGAACCCACACTCTTGCTGCACGGAAATACCTTGAGGAGGCCGAAGGCAGTGGCCTGGCGCGATGAATCGTAAATGTCTTCCTCAGCAAAGCCAAGCAACACTTGGAGCTGTTTGCTCGTTATCTGACTCTTTGCGTTCTTCACAAGTATTGTTACACACTGCAAAAATCAAATTGCGTATTGTCAGCACTCATGCAGTGCCAGAAAACAGAAGCCCACACCAAAGCCTGACCCTGTTAGGTCTGAAAAGACAAAATGCTGCTCTGAAACACAAGGCTAATGCTGTTCCCACTGCATTTTGCTCTCAGACGGAGACTCTGAGACAGAAAGTGAACACAAGCAGGTACACAAGGTCAGAGCAGACCTTGAAGCAAGAGGGAAAGCCCACAGATATCAATTGTGATGCAGGAACACAGACAAGAAAAGGGGAAAATTCTTCTGGCACTGGCACTCAGTGTGAGTTCCTCTAACTTTCCCTTATGATCATGAAGCTGCAATTAATTCAGCAACACATTTAGAAGACATCTACAAGAAGACACTGCATACTGTAGGTGCAGTTCTTACTACTATTAATTGTCCCCTTCCCTTGTCTCACTTCAGCTGCCAGGGTTTACTCCAATGAACGACGGGAAAACCGAGCTATTCCAGTACAAAACTGATGCCTCTCAAAAGACAGGGTGGTAACCAGATACTATCATAAGGAAGAAAGAAGGTAAATATGCTATAAGAAGACTTCTTCAGATCCCAGCTGTGCATTTTTGGGGGTAACTTCAAGTTTGCACTTGGGAAAGAATCAACAATTGGAAGAATCAATTTCCACCGCAACCTTGTGATCCCCAGACTACAGAAGGGATCTGCAGCTGGAAGAGTCCAATTCTACAAAGTTAATCCTAAAGCAGAAAAGAGCAGAACCGGGTCTGACTTACTTTGAAACAGCTCACAACCAGGTGGAAATTCTGGCCTTTGGCTATTCCAGTCTTGGCAAATTCTTTCAGTAAGAGGAAAAGCTGCTTGATCAGTGGCTCCAGATTTGTACTGATAGAAGGCAAAGGGAACTTCAGAATCCAAACCAAGGACTGCAGAGCACCGGTTATCACCTGTAAGAAAGAGTCAAAGGATTGTGCATGAGTGCAACGACACTAAGGGAACACTCTTCTCATTCTGTTACAGACATGGTCAGGCTACATGCAACTGTGCTGAAAGGCAATTAGCTAACAAAATCAACCTCCTTCAAACCATTCCTGTGTGAAATAATAGACTTCTCAGTTCTTAGATCCCATATGCTACTCCCTAATTCCCCAAACTTGATTTTACTAGGCATGCCTTTCATTCCCAGGAAACTCAAGCTTTAACAGATTCCTTCCAAGGCTCACTCAAACCCAAAGTCGTCAAAAAGGAAGCTGCTTATGGTGCTGGGAATGAAGACATGAGAGTTGGATTAAAGGAAACCACAGTTGTGACAACATTGCTCCCAGTAGCCACGAGACCTCATGAACCTCCTCAAAGATGGCCCACAAAGTCTGCAAAGTCGTTGCATGAACATGTTCCAGGAGAACACGTCCATACTTGAACCTGCAGCACTAGGGACAGAGCATTTGGTTCTCCATCAGCCACAATCCTCCTCCCCCTCAGGATAATCTGTCCTCAAACAACTTCATCTGCACACCTATGAGATCAGGTTTGAAAACTGGATGACTTTCTCTTCTCTTGTAGATCAACTGCAAGATGACATTTGTGGGCAGGACCCTTCTCAGCAGAACAGACAGACTCCAGCTCAACAACCATACCTTGACATCCATAGATTTCAGGCAGTCTATAAGCAGCTGAACAAAAGGGTCTAACATTTCCAAAGCATGCTCCTCAGAAGAATTTACTTTGGACCTCTTCAGGCTCATGTGCAGCAGCTGGCATAGAAAACACAAGACATTCATCTCAAAGTCAGGCTGAGACTCGTGTAATTCAAGTAAGGTCCCACATTGTTTCAGGTTACAGTAGAATTTATGCAACATCCCATTCAAGTATCTGCAGCAGGCTGAGAACTTTTTTCAGTTCTCAAGAGGCACCACTGGAGTTACCACTAGTTGAGGCTCGTGGCCTTAACGTGATATATCTAGAAGACTTTGCTTTGAATACTCTTACCAATTCTAATTGCAAAGCTTTGTACCTGAGGAGATCCTTACCCGAAGTCCTGAGTCCACCAAGATGTAGGTGTTGGTCCTGCTGCTGACACGTGCTTTCTGCCCTCCTCTGGTGGGGGTGGGCTGGAGCAGCAGGCAGCTCTCTGGTTGCAGCCGAGGATCTGGAGGAGGGTCAACTTTTTTTCTGAAAAGCAGTGTATGGGAAAGGAAAATGTTCAGATTTGAACCCTGTCCACAAGAGTGAGAGCGAGCTAGTCTGTGGTGGTCTGTGCTCAGCTGCTATTCATCCAGCAAGCAAAAGCAGGTCACAGACAGAACACAATGGAATAATGTGAATTTGAGAGCAGCGTGGGTGATGTGACCCTTGGGCTTGAGAACAAGGTCAATAGTATCAAGATAACAAATGCACACAGATTTGTATAACGTCCCCACTTGCTGGTTCTCAGTGGACAGACAAAAGTCTGGTAGCTCCTTTAAGCCACCACTGTCCACTGCACTTCAGTTACTGATATTCAGTTCAGTTTCTGATGGCTGATAGAGACCTGTGCCAGAAGCCTGCAAACAGCTGTCAGACCCTGGAGTAACCTGGCCCACGGAATGCAGGAAGTGCAGCTTCAGCTCTGAGCAGTGACACAACCAGATGGAGAGACAACCTGATGGCTCTACCTGACTTCTCCAAGAGCACTCAGGTGATAGTGACAGCCCACAGTTTCTCTTGTTCCTGACTCCATGAAAACGTCCAGGATCCCAAGCACCTCCCAGGTACCAGTCTGTAGCTCCCTCCTAAACACTACCCCTCCTCTCTTCATCCAAACACCCAAATGCGTATACCAGCTTCCCAGATGGTGAAAAAGCCTTAGTGAAGGTCCTGAGCACTGGCAAGAGCAGAGTTGTTTGAGTTCAGGAAGTGATTGCTCCCATTTCCAAGCTTTCTCCTTGCCCACTGACTGCCCAAATAATTCACTTACATTGAAAACAAAAGGCAAACGAAAGCAAGTAAACCCTCATTACATGTGATTGGTTAGAGAGCTGACATTTCTGCAAGCAAAGCTCCCAACTGACATCAGACCATCTGGACAACACCCTGGAACTCACTTGGCCTTCTCAGTGAGCAGAGGCAAGTTTTCACTGATGAGACCATGACTGAGGAGGAGGAGGGACTCTGCATTCATGTCTGAATTGAAGATGAGCCCTGTCATGATGTGACGCAGTGCCTCATGCACCTTACGGACTATCTTCAAGCTTGTGGTGCTCTCCAGGACCTGCAAAGGCACACCATAAGAGTCAGGAAGGCAGCATGAGGGCAGTGATCTGCCATCTATATTCAGAAACCACGAGAAAAGCCAGAGCAGTTACTCCCTCATCATCTTCTGCCTGAAGTCCCCAGCTCTACCTGATCAGCATCCCATTGCCTCAGCTCTGCCCCAACGTCCCTCCCTTCTCCAGCCTCTTCTCCAACTTCCAGCTAGTTCACCACTAGGATATTCCAGAGCTCATGAGCAAACCAGGGCTACAGTTCCTCGTAAGCATACACTCAAAAAAAAAAAAAGCCTCTCTCAAAAGGGAATTATTGGACATGGACAGAGCCTGAACACATTTTGGTCACACTTCCTTCATGCACAGAAGATCAAGCCATAAAGCAGCCTTGCAGGACTCTGGAACTCCAGAATAGCATTCACAAGAGCTGGCAGAGGGAGAGGCCTCTTAGTGGGATGTTTCCTCTTGAGCAGTGGAAAGCTCGCTAGAACACTATTTCCTGCTCCGGTCATTGACAGCAAAATCTCATTTTATGAGCTGCGTGCATACTTTCCTTCCAAAAGGAAAACCAGAACACAAAGCAGGATTATATCGGAAACATCACAGTAGATACTTGGAGGCTTCAGAATTTCTTTTAGATCATACAGAATCAAGAGTGCTCAGAGTTAAGAAACACTCTGGCTGTCTTTTCTTACCTCTTTCAGTGGCAGAATAAGTTTTGTCACCTGGCCCTTTCCTATGAACTTCCCAAGAATTTCATAGGAATCGTAACTCTTGTTCTTGCGTGCTTCCATGACCTTGGAGACAATTCCCTTCACTTCTTTCTCTTCAGCTATATTCCCAAACAACTCCTGGTTGAAAATCTTTGGAAATCAGGCAAGAGAAGTGAATGAGAAGAGCAGAAAAGCAGAACCAGATATCTCCAGTAGCAGCAGAACAACACCGTTTTTCCACACTCACAGAAAAAAACCCCAGATCTCCAGGTTTCCCACAAATCATGTCTACCTTTCCTTTGTCAACATAAAACAGCCCAGTTTGAGCACACTAGATGAGGAAGCTGTTCTCACACCCCTCTGTGGTGTTTTGATACCAGGAGTGGGACTCCACACAGATTAAGACATCCAAATTTATCCTATCTGTGTGGGCAACTAGGCTCCTCAGACATGTAGAGCACAGTGAGACACAGTTAGGTATCTTAAATCCACTCCCACTCAGGACAGAGCCTCAGAAATACTGTGCTACTCTACAAGGGGTCTGCTGCTGCCTCAGTAGAAAACTCCCCGCCACTAAGTTGGAGGCAATCAGCACGAAACCTTCTCCTCCCACAGTCTGCCCCACGCACTTCATGATGCTCTTTCCTTCAGTCTTTAACAGCTTTTACCTCAATCAGGATATCTATGCAGGGGTCCAAATCACCGGCACTGAGCCTGGTAGTAAGGCCTTTCAGTAACAGGTTCACAGTGAAAGTCAGCACATGAAGCTAGAGAAAAAGAGAACAGGTCATGTTTCCAACCCCCTCCACAGACCTCTTCAGTAATACTGGATAGTGAGACTCCCACACCAGAGACATCACAACTCACACATTACACACTCTTGGAACAAAAAAAAAACCACAAGGAGGACAAGAATCCCTGTACCAGCAAGCAGGAGGAACAGAACCTCCTCTTTCCCCAGTGCCCTTACTGGTATTTTCAGGCTGTGCTAACTGGTGCTTTCCCCACTCCAGCAGCCAGAGTCTCATGCTATTCCACACTGGGGTAATTCATATACAAAATTATTCTGAAACCAAACCACCATGGAAAGAAGGGAACACAAATTAATAACCAGTGTCTTGGCTCTTGATCCAGGAAGCAAGATTTCAATTAGCATCGCCGTAAACTATCTGTGCAGTCTCTGTGGCAACTCATCTCAGATGAGGTCCTGTGTGACCTACTCTAGGTGGTCCTGCTCTGGCAGGGGGGTTGGACTAGATGATCTTTCAAGGTCCCTTCCAACCCTTAAGATTTTGTGATGCCTGTTCCTAGTGAATTTACTGGAAAGAGTCCCACTAATTTTATTGAAACCAGAAATTTCTCCAAACCTCACTGTGAATACGTCGAGTCTCTTTTATTCCCTGCTCTGACTCCAAGTTCTTTGGGTACTGACTCTCATTTGACACTTGGCATAACAAAGCCTGATGTAGGCACTAGCAATAACATTTAGTCAGATTTTACCAAACTGTTCTACCAAAACAATTTCAGTAGCAACTTCCCTTTGGATTCTCCTTCTAACACATTAAAAAAAAACCCTACAGCGAGCAGAAGTGGAAGAATTTCAGCATTACCTGGTACCCATGGACAAGAGTGGACTGCATCTCTTTTAAGATGTACTGAAGGTACTGCACTCCCAACACTTCCATGATTTTAGTGAGGGTGTTACGGGCAATGTCCCGGATTTCCTGGAATCTGTTCCTCAGAAACGTGCAGACTTTCAGCAGAATGCTGGAAACAGAGACAGAGAGCTCAGTTCACTCCACAAAAAAGCAGAATTAATTACACTGCTAGCTAAGGAGGCTGCTTTTCATGGCTATTTTACACTCAAAGGCAGGCACACAGAAAGGCTTTACAGTCTCACACACATCCTCCCCCCTGCTGCCCTTTGAGACGTTTCACAGATTGTTCTTTCTTTCTGGACACTATTCTTTCCCTGGTTCTGACACCCCTATCCCTGCACCCTGCTTCACAGTCCTACTCAAATTAAGGATTTACCAAATTCCTTTCAAACTTGGCTTTACAGAAGTCAAATGCTGACAGAGGGGAATGTCACCAAGGAAATGAGTTTCCAAAACAAGTATTTCAGGACGGTTAGGATGACCCTCTTGGATTCAGTATTGTACATAAGCACAGCTTGAGAAAGGTGCCTCCACTCATTCCCGGCACGATGAGCAGCATTTAAGGCGCTCTGATGGGATCTACCTTGGCAGATTGGCTTCCATCACTTCTTGGGGAAGACACTGCATCATCCTGACCATTGCAAAAGCTAATGGGACACGAACCACCTCGTCATCGTTCACAACGTTGGATTTCACGAGCTTGTGTTCCTCGTCTCTTTTAACCTTTTTAAGACAGAGCAAGACACGATGCATTTTTAACACACATAAACCCTGCTTTTTCTCAACAAAGTCTAGAAGGGGCCAACAAGGCAAGCTGCTGTCCTCTGCTGCCTACAGGAAAATCCCAGACAGCTAAAGGCCAGGTGAGACGTTTCCCTGTACTTTCAATACTGAAGCTAAGTTGGGTGCTAGAGAGCGGCTGAGAACTTTTCCACAATTGAATCGTGTCACTTGTGTGGCTCATGACAGTTGTCAGCAGGGAAGTGAAGACACCACACCCACACTGACCAGAGGTTCTGTCAGTAACCTTTGTGACACACCAAAGGGGATGAAGCCACTTTTGTGCTCTCAGGTGGTCTCTTCCCAGTTGCGTCTGTTCCTTTTTAAGTGCTGCATTTCTACTGGACTCTGAAAGAGCACCCCAACCTTCACAGTAGCAGCACAGGCCTGTCAAACACCTCCCCAATGCCAACTCCTCACCTTTGCAACAATACACCTGTGCAACTTAGGCAAGATGCTGACTGTAACTGTATCTTGAATGTGCTTGATCAGACACTCCAGCTCCTCTTTATTCCGGGGTAAGAAAGAGACAGGTTTGGTCACTCGTTCAGCATCCTCAGGTGTTTTAGCTGCTTGCTCAGGTTCTGCTGGCTTCTCAGGGACATTCTTCCCTTTGTTCTCCTCCACCACCTCCTCTTCCCCTTCACTCTGTTCCATCTCCATGGCTTCTTCACCCTCCACCACTGGTTCAAGGTCCATGGCAGTAGCTTCTGTCAAGTAATTGTCAAAAGCATGAGAAAATATAAGGCACAAAAAACCCAGCCAGGACACACTGCACCTTGGTTAGGCTGGGGATAGCAATGAGGGCAGTCAACATAAAGGACAAAAAACTCAGATATGGCAGCAGTTATATGGGTGGGTGCAAATACTGGGAGAACCTCTCATATTTGCAAAAACCCAGGCTGGGCTGTTTTGGCTTATGGAGAGGTAACAGGGAGATGGCTCCTCTCAACCTCTCCTCACTGTTTCAATAGACAGGACAGTCTGCATTGCTCCTGAGGAGGTGCACTAAAACTAGCTTTCCAGTACGCACATCTTAAAAAGCTGAGGGTAGTTGACCTCAACAGTTAAAATACAGAATTTCAATTAGCTGCACTTTGAGCAATTAGAGATATTGTTTCTATAACCAGAAGCAGAGAGCTCACCTTGGGTCTCAATGGTCATAAGCTGCTTTTCAAGTGTTCCATGGTCAAAGTGAAAGGCTTCCAACACTGTCTCCAACAAGCTGTGGAAGAATAAACACACAGAGGGATCAGCTCTTCATTCAAAAAGAGAATCACAGAATCATAGAATGTTAGGGGTTGGAAGGGACCTTTAGAGATTATCCAGTGCAACCTCCCTGCAGAAGCAGGTTCACCTAGATCAGGGCACACAGGTGGGTTTTGAAAACATCCAGAGCAGGAGACTCCACACCCTCCCTGGGCAGCCTGTGCCAGGGCTCCCTCACCTGAACAGTGAAACAGTTTTTTCTTATGTTTAAGTGGAACTTTTTGTGTTCCAGCTTCATCCCATTACCCTTTGTCCTGTTGCTAAATACCATAGAAAAAAGGGATGTCTCAACCTCCTGACACCCACCATTTATATACTTGTAGATATTAAAGAGAAGCTGCATAGACCAACCCAAGGGAAAGCCTTAAAAGAGCTTGTTAATAAACATCAGCCTCAGTGACAGTGCAGCTCAAGGAGGTTCATCCTGAAATAACAACCCAGGTAATGAAACCTGGTTGGTTTTCAGCTAGATGCACTCAGTGACCTAGCTCACTCTGAAACTTCAGATAGCGGTACTGGAGCAATGGATTCTTGTCTCAGAAGCAGGGACAGCCTGACAGGAGCACACACTGCTACAGATGGCATGCACTCTGTGAGAAAGCAATAACCTGTTAATCACTTCAGAGCTCAGTCACATCCAACTGCAAGACCGTGACTTCCACTTGCATAAGCCCACCTCAAGGTGGGCAATCTCTCATCCCAGGGAAGAAGCTAGAATCCATGTAATCACCAAATCTCAAGGGCTGGAAGGGACCTTGAAAGATCATCTAGCCCAAGGCCCTCTGTCAAAGCAAGATCACCTGGAGTAGGTCACACAGGAACTCATTCAGGTGCATTTTGAACATCTCCAGAAGAGGAGATTCCACAACCCACCTGGGCAGCCTGTGCCAGTGCTCTGTCACTCTCACAGTGAAGAAATTCTTCCTTGTGTTTCTTTGGAACCTCTTATGCTCCAGCGTGTACCCATTGCCCCTTGTCCTGTCCTTGGATATCACTGAGAAGAGCCTGGCTCCATCCTCCTGACACTCCTTAATACACTGAATTTTGCCTTAGTAGGCTTTGGAGGAACCTAGAGCAGCATAGCTCCCAGTACCTACCTGACTCCCAGCTTGGGACTGATCTGTCCTGTTTGCAGGACATGGATGAAGTGCTTTAAGTGGTACAAATACGCTGACCACGAGAGATGGCGGCACACGGCTCCAATCACTTCCACTGAGGCTGTCACCATATTTTCATGCTGCCCAAAAGATGGAAATTCAGTTGCTGTTAGTGTTTGTGCTGAACAGGTGTCTAAAGCACACTATTCAAAGCAACAAGAGCCAGATGAAGTAATGTCTCTCTAGTGGGGATGCTTGGTATTCAGCTCTTTCAGATGTCCTTATCACCAGGTAAAAACCATAAAAAATCACATCACAGCTCACCGTGAAGATCTGCAGCCTCCCTTCCTTCAAATGCTTCTGCAGACATTGAACTTTTCGCACAGAACTATACCAATGGGTTTGCTTATGTGAAGAACTGAAAACCAGTCAGGATACCTAACCACAGACACATGGCACATTGCTGGGCTACACTCATCAACTAGAAACACACAGGGTTAACTCATTTCTGATGTGAAATAAAACGTGTTTGTTTCTTCACCAAGGTTTCAATCAACACATTTTACCTCCCATTGGTCAGACAACAACTGCAACCACTCTACTGATGGCACGCATAGTCTGCATAGCTGCACGTGCTGGGTCCTGTGCCTAAGCTCTAATTGTTTCAGTTTCAAAAGAATCTATCTGGTCTGACTCAAGCAGCTCTGCAGAAGTGTGAAGCTTTGCTTTTCCAAGTACAAAGTTTATACATGTTAATACCACAAGTAATTTCAATGCATATTTTTTCCATAAAATGTATGGGAAGTGACTAACCAAGTGGTACTCTTCAAACTCTAATTACAAAGCTACTAACGACTTCAGAGGTTTTCAGATGATTCCTGCAGTCCTCACACAACTCCAGAGAAAAGCAGTATTTATTCCCACCTCAAGTACCAGACATGGCCTGTATTCCCCCACGCACATTCTGCTGTAAAAGAGAGACTAACCTCACAACTGAACAGGAAGAGAGCAGTTTGGAGGCAGAGGGGGTAAACTACTAACCCAACTGCAAAAACTGCAAATAAATATAACCCCCTCCCTCCCAAAAAAGACCCCAAACACCAACAAAAACACACCATGAAGATCCCAAACCCCACACAGTTACAAGATTCATCTTCGAGAAACATGATAGGTTTAGCACATATAGGATTGGGCCCAGAATGCATCTGCACCTTCCACACCCTCTTTCTGCCACTAAAAGCAGCACAGTACTCTCACCTGAAAGGAGAACACTCACTCCACAAACCTATCAGCCTTTTAAAGGGAATGGTATACAAGAAGAGTGACAATAATCCAATGGGATACATGGAATTTAAAAGCCTACCTTAAGCATTTTTTCATTAAAAATGGCAGTAGTAGCATAAGGCATGATGTAGTTCTGCAGGGACTTAGAAGACAGGACAAGTGTTTTTTCTGTGAGATGCTTAGCCAGTTTCCTCAGAGCTCGTGCCCTCCTGTGGATCTGAGCCAAACATGAGAGATGGTGAATGAGGTGGTGCTTGAGTCACAGCCAGCACGAGGGAGAACCTAATTCAGCAGCTCTGAAAATGCCTCAATTTGAGGTAATGACATAAACCCATTACAGTCATTTCCCAGGACAAGCCATGCCATTTTCCTTCAGCCTCTGGGCTTTCACTAGCCTTTTTGTCTCAATAAATATTCTAACTCAGTGGGATATTCCACTGTGAATTCATAATCATAAGACTGTGCAGTCTTCAGGTATTGGACACAGGAGGCAACTGATAATATGAGATGAGAAGGCCTGATCCAAATCACAAGGAAAAAAAAATTGATTTCAACATGTAACTACAGATGTAGTAAAGGCTCTCTCTGACCCCATCTCTGAAAGCACGAGAAGTGATGTATTTTAATACTGCAAGAAAACCCAGGAGACCAGGCTTTGACCATTCAAATTACAAAGGGCTTTGGATGAAAAGGGGCTACACATAGAGTAGCAGGGAACAGGCTAGAAAAACCTGCCCATGTCAGAGGCATCCTCAGGACTCTGCTGCTGACTAAGGGCTCGGTCGCACTTAGGCATTAATGTGAAGTTGCCTGCTTATGAATAATCACTTATATTCGGAAGAGGTAAAATCCAGTGCTGCAAAATCACAGAGACAATACATTTCTAGATAGAAATACGACTTTGATTCACAATCACCCATTCGATGATCACAGACTCACAGAATTGCTTTGGTTGGAAAAGATACTCAAGATCATCAAATCCAACCAGTAATCTCCCACTGTCAAGCCCACCACTAAACCAGGCCCCTCAACACCTCATCTACAGCTTTTGAATATCTCCAGGGATGGAGACACTACCAGCTTCAATGTCTAACAACCTTTTTGGTGAAAAATTTCTTCCCAATATCCAATCTAAACCTCCTCTGGTGCAACTTGAGGTCATTTCCTCTTGTCCTATCATTTTTTACTTGGAAGAAGAAATTGATCCCCATCTCACTATGACCTCCTCTCAGGTTGTAGAGAGTGATAAGGTCTCCTCTGAGCCTCCTTTTCTCCAGGTTTAACAATACCATCTCTCCCAGCTGCTCCTCATAGGATTTGCTCTGCCCACATCCTCCTTTTTTAAAAGCAATACCTAATGACACAGGTTCAATTTCTCTGTAAAAGAGGACACACAGATGCTTTGGAAAACACTACTCCATAGTAAAATGCTTTTGCTTTGGCAGGTAGAGAGAGGCACTGGAGGATGCCTGTTGCCTTTTACCTGCATGTGTTTCATGTTCTCAAAGAAGTCCATGTCGGGATCATGGCGGTTGGTCAACTGGACCAAGTCTCGGAATTCGGGATTTGCTGGGAACGTCTGAATGAGGCAGGAAAGCAGTGATGTGTAGTCCTGCTGGATGCTCTGCAAACAGCAAGCAGCAAACGTGAAGTACTCCTCAGAGAGGTTGCTACATGCTCCTCAGAACAGCAGTGCTGTTGTTTACAAGTATTTCAGGCCAACAGCAAGTACATGTTTATTTTCGAATGCACATACATTAAAGTCTCCTTGCCAAAGAATGACCTAAAATTAAGAAAAGCTAAACAATGGTAAAGAAACACAAGACAGCTGAGTTCTGTAACTTTTTTGATTTTTATAATATTCCAAATGAAGGGTAAGTTTACAGGAGGTACCTGCACTTCTTATCCCAGCAAAAGACTCAGAGAACTCATCCATAAAATGTCTCATATACCCTGGTGTCCTGAAGAGAGGTGTGCAATCAGATAGCTCTGCCTTACCTCAGTCTTACTCTTCAGGCCCCTTCTCACAGCCTCCAGGAGGGTGTGCTGGATTAGCTCCTTGTAGGCATCTTCTGCGTGGTCAATTTCTGCCAGCCGACGGATAAAACTGGTCAGGCAAAGGCTTGCGTTGTCACTGAGAGCCATGTCCCCTAGCTGAGGGCACGAAGAAATTGTACCACATGAGTCTGAATACGACATCTTTCCCGTCCCCATAAAAGCAGACTGAGCACTACCACTGGACATGACATAAAAAGGCCCGGAGAGAACCAATAACTCTTGAGGTCCTTCCTGTAGCAGTTCTAGCCCTGAATTTAAGTGCACCCTTGCAATCATGAAACATTTTTCTAGATTTACCAGTAGGACCAAACAACCAGAACAGGCTGCAACAAAAACAAAAGCAGCCTTTCAACACTGTGATACGTCTTTTATACAGGACAAATTGAGCAAACAGTTCCAGGGCTCACTGACAGAAAAGTGCACTGTGCTTGGGTGAGCCTTCTTGCTGCATTGTATTTGTCCTTTTGCACACACAGATGTAAAGGCAAACAGACAAAACTTGCAACCAGGTGTGTGTAACAAGACTTAAACGTGTTCCCTGAATGTTTCACAGTGTCAAAAAAGCAGTCAATAGAAATAATTTGGAAGTTATATTCATGGTGCACAAAATAAGTGAGGAACATGTTCAGCCGACCTGGATGGTATAGAAGCAGTTGTGCATGACAGGGATGAGGAAGTCGATGTCCACTGCCTGCATCTCCTTGATGTGTGCTGTGATTGCCTGGAACGCTGACAGACGTACATCGAAGTCAATATCATCAAGATGTCGTTGATCAAAGGCATTTAGCTAAGAGAGAACAACAAGTCATTCACAAAAAAGGCCAGAAATGTGACCAATACAATGTTGGGAACAAGAGTGAGCAAAGGAGCCGTGCATACCTTAACAACATCAGTGATATACTTCAATTCGCTGTTCAAATCAGATAAAGTCTAAAAGAAATGTAAGAGAAAATAGTTCAACTGTTAAGAGTTGTTAAAAGTTTGGGCAACTCCACAATTTACCACCTGAGTCAAAAAATAAACTGAAATAAAAAGCAACAGCATTAATATTTTCTCCTGTTAGAAGCTTAACAGGAGACACTCTTCCAGAAGTTGGAAGATATGTTTTACATTCCTAAGTTTCTAAATATCTATACTGTTTCCTGGATTTTCCTGCTAAAAAAAAAACCAAAACAACCCAAAAGTTATGTAAATTACTTCAAGGCAGTACAAAGCAAACTGACAACCATAAATCTGTGAGAGAAGAATACAACTAGAAATCATCATCAGGATGCTGAAAGCCATTCTGATCTCATAAAGAGATGTGATACTCACATCAACCAGGCTGTAAGCCAAAACTTTCACAAATCTTCGTGCAGCTCAGTAATTTCTAGCATATAACATTTTGTTAATTTCTCTTAAAAGATGACGTAGACTAAAAAGGTTTTTAAGCTCATGTACAACACAAATACTGCTATTTATTTTGCTCTTGATCTCTTAGAAACAATTAAAAAAGCACAGAAAGGCATGTAAAAATGCAATACCTGAAATACCAAGCACAACTTATGTCGAGACAGTTTGTTCTGGATGACCGAAAAAAGCTTTGCCAGAGGTTTGAGAAAGCTTGTAGGGTTTGAGCAATGTCTCAGCAAGTTTTGCACTGTCTCCAGAATGTCAATCTCTGTACCCTGAAAGACACAAATAACTGTCAATAAATATTGAAACTTTACAAGACTATTTAATTTCCTTGGGAAATACTTCATGACACAGACTAAACCACAGACAAACCATTTTGCTGTATTTTATTGAGACCACAGATGCTGAATGAGAAGTAGTAACTATGAGAACACAATGCCATCATCAAATCTCTCAGAAGTACTGGCAGACACAAGCACAGTGTCAGAGAGGAATGCCATCGTGACGAAGACTTCTTTTTTGTGTCTTTCCTCAAAAGACCTAAAGGTCAGGAGAACTAACAGAGCTTTAAATGCCATCTTTATTAGATGAAGGTTACCTGCACCAAATGTATGATTTCCCTCAATGGAAATCATATATGGTCCCCTGATGATCCAGACTTAAAAAACAAGTCACCCTCCGTGAACAATTAAATGACCACTTGCAAAGCAGAAGCTACAGGTTGCTGCCTAGTAGTTCTTTCTGCAAACTTAAAACCTCTCACAGAGCAACTGGATGCCTTGAAAGAAAAATCATACCCAATCCTTGATCCAAGGACTCAGGCAATCGAGGTGAATAATCAATAGATTATCATCACTGTAGATGGGACTGAATTTCTAAAAACAAAGTTTGGCAGTGAGTGAAACTCAAACAAAATAGCTACCAGTATCCTCAGTGCTTGATTCATTTAATGGTTTACAAAAGCCTAAGCCACAGAGAGCTCTACTTCCTTCAGCTGCAGCCTATATGCTTTGCATGCCTCAGGAACTTAGGACTTTAGGGAAGTTTCAGTTCTGAGACACACTTCTGTACCCACAGTTGGATTCCTTCAGAGTGGAAGGAGAATAGAATGGAAGCAGGAGATACAAGAGCATGTTAATAGTACTGTATAATGTTTCTCTTTCATCCTGCAGCAGAACAATGTAGCACTGCCCATTACATAGCTTCTGCTACATACTTATCCATACTGCTGTCCAGATGCTGTGGCTTTGGATTTAGGTTACATAAAACCCACAGTGAAGAACAGCATTTATTTCAAACACTATAAAGAATTTGGTGGAGTGACTATAGCGGCAAAGGAGGTTAAGACGGCACAGAAACTTCAGCAGACTTTCCCCATGAAAAGGGGGAACAGACTCAGCCTGGGCACTGGCATCCCTGCAAAGTATCCAGCGACTCATACACATCAACACATGATGCCACAGAGTTCTGAGCAAACTATGACATGCAGACTTGATTTTAAGCTAATCATGACAAATGGCACGTAATCAGTAAGACTTTTAACTGCATCTTAAACAAATACACTCTATTAAAATAAAAGCATATGTTTAAAGAGGGGCAAAGTAATTTCTACTTACCTGCTCCATGTTACTCTGATAAAGGAAAGGGAGAAGAAGGCTCACAAGCACTGAATTCTGACTCTTTTCTTGTATAAATTTGCTGATCCTGCACAATGAGACAAAGTCATTTACGATTTTATATAAATCTAGTCACTAGTACAGAGACAAGAAGAACTCAATCAGCACTAGTGCCAGATTCACAGGGCTTTGTCAGCTCATCCAGCCTAACAGAGTGTACCCTCCAAAATCACAGTATCAGCCCAGGTATTCAGTTCCACATGACTGTAGGCATTTCTGGACTTTTTCTTGTCCCCAAGAGGAATTGGTTTTGAGCACTAGAAGCAGCTAGAATCAATTTCTGAAGACTTTTTCCCTCAGCCACCAGCAACTTGCAAGGTTAAGGACAGAGGCAACTGACCTAAATATAAATAGTTTGAGATGTAACATTTCTTAATTTGGAACCTATTAGGAAAAGATTCTTTCTTCCTGCTTCCTTCAAATCTTTTAACTGTTTTTTTGTGCTCTAAAGAATCACTTACTTGGAGAGTATACTCAGCTCTTTGCTGACTTGAGCTCTGTACTTTTTCTTCTTCACCTTCTCCATATTCAACATTGTTTTGCTGAAGTACTGAAGTATGGCAGGAACATGAGGCAGAACCAAGCGGCAACCTAGGCTGAGGGTCTCTGTAAGGGATACAACAGTTAGTAACACTCACCTCTGTGCTAGAAGCAACAGAAGGGAGATGCAATCCTACACAAAAGGGGGAAATGCAGGCAAAGGAGGTTTCATCCGTGAAAGAAAAAAGTCACTGGCAACAATGAATGCACAGGGCAGCTGGCTGCTGGGAACATGCACCAACACTTGCTGAGACCAAGTCTAATGTGTCTGAGCTGGGATCAAACAAGGCCAAACAGAGAACAAAAGTTCTCCTCACAGATTTCTGTAACATCCCCAGTAAATGTGGGCTTATCAAAAGGTATCAAGAATGTTCCTCTAAGGTAATAACCATCTCCTAAAATGGCAGGAGTATTTATAGGTGTAGGCTTTCTTATTCTACCACTGACCCCTTGTGCAAATCAAAGCTGCCACAACAAGGGTACAATCGTAACTGCTCTTCTTTCCACCGCCCTTGAGTGTTACAAGTGTATCTAGCGACAGGACAAGGGGTAATGGAACCAAAAAAGTTCCATTTAAACATAATGAAAAACTATTTCACTGTTCAGGTGAGGGAGCCCTGTCACAGGCTGCCCAGGGAGGATGTGGAGTCTCCTGCTCTGGAGGTGATCAAAACCCACCTGGATGCATTTCTGTGTGACCTGATCTAGGTGGACTTGCTTCAGCAGAGGGGTTGCACTAGATGTCTAAAGGTCCCTTCCAACACCTGCCATTCTGTGATTCTATGAAAGATAGATCCACAGCATCAAACATGTCACACCACCCTTCCCGTCTACTCTCACTCAAAAGATAAAAGGAATCAATGGCAGGTCTTCCTTGTCAGGGAGCAGAGACTACACGTCAAAGTGATACACAATCATCCAAATATGGGGAGCTGGCCTTTATATAAAATGTGATGGCAGGCTCAGAGTCAAGTCTCTTGATGTTATCTTGCTGAAGTTATCAGTCAAAGATTGGCAGACAAAACAGGCCGACAATGCAAACATTCCTTCCTTGTAAGGAATTTCTCCAAGCTCAGGACACTGACACTCAAATGTGGATCTCAGCAGCCATTAGACAAGCAGGACTTCACAGCTCTTGAGCATGCCATGAAAAATTTGTACACTGACATTTCCACCTCTGCTGCGAAGTCTCCTTCTCCAATGCCCTCAGCCAATGCAAAGACCACCTCATCATCACCACCTCTCCTTCACTACGCCCATCCAAAGCACCCAATAGGCCCCTCAGGACTCTTATGTAGGCATACCTTCTGTCACGTCTCCAGTGATCATGACAACAGAATCAGTCACACTCAGACTGGAAACCTGCTCTGTGGGTTCGAAATCTGGGCTGTTGAGAAGGCTATCAGCTATGTCCATCACAAGACTGGAGGTGGCCTCAGACAGGTTCTTGGCTGACAGCACAGCAAATACATTTGACAGTATATCACACTCTGGGTGATCTGGTTGCTGCTTGGCCAGCAAGGGGAAATACCTGAGAGAAAGATTATAAAAAAGATTGGCTGAAAATTTAAGTTTGGAACTTTATAATTCTTTTGGGCAAAAAGTTGCACAAGAAGATAATGTCTGTCTTATACTTCAAATAAGGAAAAAAAAGCAGAAAACTGCCACAGAATAACAGTGTCATGAAAAAGGACATCAAGTTCCTTTCCTTGCTTCAAGATAGCATCATCTAAACTGTTTGTCCAATTCTTCTGTTAGTCTACTCCTAACCTAATGATCCAGCACCACTTTTTACACAAGTTTGTATACAAGTTTTTCATCCCTATGAATCTTGTGCCTTAAACCAGATACTGGACACTTTAGCAAAGGAAAAGTGGTGAGTCTGTACAAGATGCAAAAATCAATCAAGACAGTTGAGTTGGAATTTGTCACAGTGTCTGCATGAAAAGAAAGCTCTCTTACAACTTTCAGTAATAGAATCTCAGTCAGATTCTGTGCTGAGCCTGTGCACATTCTTCCATAAAATAGAAAGAAAAAGGAGAATTAAGAAATATGAATGAAATGATATATTGTAAAACTGATTTCTCATCTCCCAAGACTATGGAGTCATTGGTGGAGACACAGACATCAGCCCTCCTCCTCAATCATCATCTGGTTTTCTTAACTTATAGGGAAAGCAGCCCACTACAAGGAGAGTAACTGCATAAATTGCAAAGCTTCCCAATTGCATCTGGACAACAATTTGAAAGAATAACAGTCTAATGGAAGAAGAAAACATGGGGTTTGATGGAATTATTAATAATCAGCTAAACAAGCTCTTTTACCTTGGATTATGTGTACTTGGGAGAAGTACTTAGGCTTCTTTGGGAGGAGATCACTTACCTGGGATTCTTACTCCAGGTGTGAATTAGTTTGAGCAGAAAAGTTGGAGAATACTGACTCTCTGAAGCCAATCTACAGACCTAAGGGAGATAAAAATGAGATATCAATGTAACAAGAGTAGGTGAAGCCACTAAGAAACTCCATCTCTAACAAAGACCTCACTGCAATGTATAGTTTCTTTGGGTGTTTGTGTTTTGTTTTTTTGAAGTAATATCATTTTTACAGCTTCCTCAATATTTGTGGAATAACTCTTAGATTGCCATACTCCTATTTATACACTACTCCAGCTACTGCTTTTGCCCTCCTCTTGGAACTGGCTATCCACGGAGCTTCACACATGCTGCAGAGACCTAGCAACCTCTCCGAGACACACCTGTGAGATTTCAAGCACAATACCCAAAACTCAGTCCTCCTACACTTGCTATTCCTTGGCCACAGCAACTGCCATTCCAGCACCTGCTCTACATCTCTGTGGCCTTGCTGCTATAAAAGCACCCTCTCCACTTAGGCAGAGGCTTCAGCATTGCACTGCACCCAAAGAATGGAATCTCACAACATGCTTCCGTGTCCCAAACAAGACCACCTAAGAGCTGTCCAGCCTAAGTCCCACACAGTAGCTACTGCTCTTTCACACAGAACTATATAATTTCAGTTGGAAAACATCAGCAAGTACAACCACTAACCTCACACTGCCAAGCCCAGCACTAAATCCTCAGCATTTCATCTATGCATCTTTTAAATATCTCCAGGGATGGGGACTCCACCACCTCCCTGGGCAGCTTGTTCCAGTGTTTAACAACCCCTTTGGTGAAAAAGTTCTTCCTAACCTCCAATCTAAATCTCCCCTGGTGCAACTTGAACCCATTTCCTTTTGTCTTATCATTCATTACTGGAGAGAATGACTCCCACCTCACTAAAACCTCCTTTCATAACTGGAGACTGGCAAAAAAAACACCTGTTACACAGGTCTGGCTCCTTCTCTGTCACTCTGCAACCTCGTGCAAGTCACACAGCTGGGCTTCCACCCTGAGCACAGCTGGAACGTCAGCAGGGCACAACAGTGAACACACAGACAGGTGACGCTCTGATGCATTGAGGGCAAAAGCCAGGATGATGCATGTAGGGTTTGGACTAGCTCAATCTGAGTTTGAGACCTGAGTATAACAAAAGATAGATCTGACCATCTTAGCCAAGGTCTTTGAAAGCTGCTTCTCCTGCTTCCAAAAGCTACTAATGTTATTGCTCTGCATAAACCAGAGCTTTGCTGCATGATGTACAATGAAGAGTACACAGTAATCCAACCCTGTAGGAATGCTGGTGTACAGGCTTAAAACGATGCCTGCTCCATGAGCTTTTATACACCTCAGTTCCAGTCTTAAAACAAGAAAGCACAGAAGCTGAATGCTTCTTCAGCAAAAGCCAAATCTTCGTGGAGTTCATTGGCAGAGGTTCCCTCTAGAGGGAGCTTCTAGATCGTGTTGCCAGCCAAGCTCCAAAATCAGTTCTGCCTTCCTGACCTCTATAAAGACAACAAGAATTGTAACAATTTCACAACAACTTTACACCTTATTCAGATTTACTCAGGGTTTCCAAGCACAAAAGTCTTAAGTGCTTCGCTGACTCAAAGCCCAAACCACATGCTTTAACTGCTCTGGGACTGCAGTAAACGTTCACTGCTTTGCTCACATGGTACTCTGGCCTTGAAAAGATTTCATGGACAAACCTAGAACATACAACCTCCTGCTGCTCAGCCTAGTGAAATACAGAGTTAAATGCACTGCCTGAAACTATTTTATCTACTGCTTTTCCACATGCACATACTACACATCACATTGTTACTAGTAGAGCAGAGAAACAGGGTAGGAATTAAACAAACACAATGTGCAGAAGCACATCTGTGGTTTCTAGACTACACCTGGTGCTCTTTGACAGGACCTTCTGCTGGAAAGAAGTAACATTTGGAGGCCAAAAAAGCCTTAGTGGAAGAGCTCTTCTGGGGTCAGCTCATCTTGCTTAGGGTACCTACAACCCAGTAGTTGGTACAGGCATTCCCTGATAACCTCAGGGCCCAGTGCAGTGACACAGCCAGCAGTTTCATTTTAAATATGGTGTGCTCTCTTTTCCTTTCACAATAGTGCTTTTTCCTCTCTCACAATAGTGTATTTTCCCAATTCAGAGGTGATCCAGATTTCTCTGATGAAGAACCCCGTGCTTTGTTGCTGTGCTCAAGTGGGACTCCCAGCAGACAGGCATAGGAACACACCACTTGCCGACAGACCCTGCTGGGTCCTTCCTTTCCTGAAACGGCAGCATTAGTTTTTGTGGTCCCCTACCACAGGCTCAATAACTGTCACACAGAAAAGAAGTTCACCTAGAAGTGATTAGTATTATTTTACTTCCCTGAAGCACCTAGAGAAGAAGTCTGTGGTTAGAGAACAAGGAAATGGCAGTAATTTTATTTTGATGAATTAGTTTGTACTTTAGCCTGTGACCTGATTATTCAAGGACTAAATCAGCCATGAGCCAAGAAACTGGCCTTGCACAGACACATCAGGATGTCAGAATCTATCAAGACCACATTGAATCGTGTGACAGACATAGTTGACACGATGGACTTCAGTGCAGCTGGAATTCTCTGCATGGTACATATTACACACAAGCTGTCTTGAAGAACAACAAATACTTACCTGAGGCCATACTACTGCATGGAAAACTGCATCAATCTCTTCCACACTAAATCTGTAGGTCTCATAATCAGAAAAAAACTCCACTACAAGCTTGAGTCCAAGACGTCTTAAATTCTTTAGTGGATTAATCAACCTAGGTTGGACCTGGAAAAACAAAATGAAAGCTACAGTAAGTATTTTGCAGAGCAACTACTAACTACTTGCTCTGAAAAGAATGACAACAATTCATTGACCACAGATAAAAGCTTTGCTGGAACCATCCCAATGTTCTTCTGTTTTCTCCTGTAACTTGTTCACAGTAGCAATCTACCTTTCACAGCTGACCCCAAATTTTCTAAGACTTGCTTGTTCCTGCACTGATTCAGTCACACAGGACTCCTTCAGGTCAGGAAAAGCCATGCTGACAGGTGGCATCTGCCCTCTTTGGATAAAATGCAGAAAATTATACCACAGTTACATTTCCAGCCCTGACACTTAAATAAGAAGGAAAGGATCCAAATCATCTCTCAAAACTGAACTTACAGCTTGCATACAGAAATCTACTGGGAGGTAAAGAAATCAACTGATAAGGAGAATGGGGAGGAATTCAGAAGGCAAGAATGTGAATCATCTCTTCCAACAACGTGAGTGGGAGTATAGTATTTGGCTACAGGAGGATGTTTCCTGTATCCATTTAGCAACTGTGTTCCATAGCCTTTCTTGGGGAAAACATTTCAGTGAGGAAATCAACCACACAGCTAATTGTGAAGTTATTAACGCACCACTTGCTTGATTGGAGCAACATAAATTATTTCCACACTGTGCAATGCAGCTCACAGCACAAACATGAGAGGTAGCTCCACAGTGCAGAGGTACTCAGCTCCAGTCTCAGGAACAACAGAGCCATGGCAGAGCGAATAAAGGCCACTTGGGTTCCTCAGGGTCTCATGGTCCACCACACAGAATAAACACTTGTATGTTGCAAAGCAACTTTGGTGTCAAAACCTCACTGGAAGATATCACAGATTTTTATTTGATGTAGCCATAGACTTCAGAAGACACTACCTTCTACCGTGCAACATACTTCTGTACAACCTTTGCACCCAAAAAATCAGAGGTAAAAAGACAAAGAGGAGACAGTGGAACCAAAAATGCTCTTGCCCAGGACTTCTCAAGCCGTGCTGAATGTGTTACAACAGCATTCAATCAGCTTACAGGCAGCAAATGAGCTACTCAAAGGGTCAAAGAAAGCACAAATTGAGCTGCTGTTGCTAATGGCAACCCCAAGCTAAATAATTTTGGGTCTCCTACTGCTCAGCTGTCATAAGAGCAGTCGTCTGAAATGAAGCTTTTGAGGGTACAAAGAAATTCAATACTGAACACAATCAGTAGGAAACAGTAAATTAATAACTTGGTTTAGAACAGTCAAAGTTGACATTTAACTCTCCAGGCTCTAATTACTCTCAAAGATGTCTTTTAATCATTAGTCAAGATAAACAGATTTCTCACACTCTTCCCTGAACTTTTAACATCTCAAGGACTAATGAAGTGCTAAATTCAGTCCAGATAAATGACAGACTGCCACTTCACGTTACACAATGATGACAGCATTACTGTGTAACCCCGGCAAAGTGTGACTATCCCAGCAATGAATGTAGCAGCTTTTAGAACTCCTTTCCCAGTTTAAAACATGTAGGCACAAGCAATCCACGGCTTAAGTCAGACTGTGGGATGCTGCTGTCCTAAAATCTGCTCATCCCCTTCATCCATGAAGATTTACAGGGTTCTGTGCAGCCTGCAGACAACTATGGGTCCTCGGATGTTGTGTGACTCCAAGGACTTGCTTTGTTTGAGAGACTGTTTTCAAGGCAAGTTCTACCCTCGAATGCTCCCAGATAGGTCTCGGCAAGAACACAGGTGCATGGTGACAAGGCGTTCATTACCTAACCATTACCACTTGCTCAGTCTGTCATCACATCATTCCTTTCAACACACCACTTGTTCAGTCTGTCATCTCGTAATTCCTTTCAACACCACTGTGACGATGATGACTGTGCAGTTTGCTTGTTTCACACCCAATATGCAATCAGGCTCTGCACTGGACCAGACTCAAGCTTTTTTTTTCCTATTTGGATTAAAGCCTGGCAAAGGCACTGGTTTCAGAAAAACAGAAAAGTCTGGCTCGATGTCACGGCTTTCAAACAGCTGTCAAGAGACCCAGAGCCATCTGGATTAGAGCTCAGGGATCTCTGTGCTGTGCTCCTGGGCACAGGGCAGCAGTAAGCCAACATGCCCCAGATTTAGGTGCAGACTATTTTTAACAGAATGTCTTCCTCACCTGACCCTTTCTGCATGTTCAGCCAAGGCACAGCAAGGGAAAAAAAACATCTGCAGATACCTGGCAGAGGCTCAAATTGAAACACTGGATTAACAGGACTACTCCCCTAATCCAGAGACAAACATGCTTCTAGTGTGCTGAGAGCATGGCTAGTAGTCATGTTTTCCCTGTGTCCCATGAGGACAGGAGACAACCACTGCAGATCATCACTGAGATCATCCACTATGCTGAGCTCTCCTGGTGTAACAGAACACCTCAAAGAGAAGTTCTGCTCTTAAGTCCTCAGACAGGGAACTTCAAATCCTCTCCTTCTCTGCTCCAATGTTTTATCCTTGCAGCCAAGGCTACATCTTTTAGGTTAACTTCAACTTCCAGCCATAAGATCTTGTTATAACCTTACAATGAATCATTTCTCTCTCCCGTGTGCCCATTTCTCCACAGAGCAGGAAGAAGCAATGGAGAGAGATCACCTCCAACTTTCTATTCAGTAATTCAAACAAAAATGCAGTCTAAACTAGCTTCTGAAGTACATCAACTCTGCCTGAGCCCTGTGGTGCTTTCAGATGAATGTCACTGTCCTCTCTTTCGACAGACATTAAATTGCTAAGCTTCACTCCATGTTGGCATTAACCTCATCTTTACCTGAAGCAGGGAAGGTGTGTGCAGCACATGTGCAAGTTAAGAGAAGGAGGGAAAGGAACTGAATATATGTGTTTGTTTGTGTGTCATTTGCATATATTGTACCTTCTCTCTTTGCTGGAGGATGCAGGATACCACAGCTGTCATGCAGAGTAGGATCTGTAGAATTTCAGGCAGGTATTGATGGATCAAATGTCCCATGTTTTTCAACACAACTTCGAGACCATTGAAGAGACTATGCTGACGCCCAAGAGGCAGGACTTTAGCTAAATCCAGCTCTGACATACTTCGAAGCACTGCAGTCTGGCAAGGCCCTGAGACAAGCAAAGGGACAGTAAACTTTAGATCTAGAGAAGCACCGCAGATACCCACTACTGAAAATAATTTGCAACTAAATATATTATCATCTGGCCCTAAATTACAGATTCTGACATTCAGCTTTTAAAATAAGGAGTGCTCTGGGTCTCCATCCCTCTGTGACACTCTGATGTGTCCCACTGTTACAGTATCAGAGCTCTTTGCAACCTCTGTGCCAGCAACTGCTCGTTCCTGGCCCACTACAGCTTACTTGCACAGCTGTGCCAGGTCATTTAGTTTTTCTCAGTTTGGACCTCTAAAACAGAGCCATCATGCTTTGTAAGGAAAAGCCTGGGGGAATTGCAGTCCTTATAAACGCTTCACTTTCACCATGAACGTGCTTCACTTGCATCCTTCCAAGGCATTGTTAGAGATAAACTGAAGCCCATCAAAGCATTAAGTGTATTTATCCTCCCCAGTTTCTACAGGTCAGGGAGTTGCCTGCTCCTGAGTTCTACTGCCTGTACATACCATTACTGAACTGCTTCACAGCTTCGAAGAGGAGATCCAGGAACATCCTCACCTCCTCTGGCAGGGAGCCAGCGAGGAACCGCAGAACGATTGACATGCGAGTGGCCGCTGAAGACTTCCCCTGAGTTTTGTTCCCTGTTTTGTTCCTCATTCTGCCATAGAGAATTCTTCAAGAGACAAAAAGAGCTTGTGTTAGCTTTCAACAAGCCATTTGTTTCCTGGTCTCTTATCCTACAGGAGAAACTCAATTTAAAAATATTTTCCTGTGAGAAGGAGCTGAGTGGAAGTCTCCTCTTCAAAGTTCCCACTGAATTACTACACGTCACCCAAAAATATCCCAGTGAGGGATCAGCTTCTGCTACTACAATGGAAGATTTGCTGGAGACATCAAGCATAAAACTAATGGTCTGCATGACAACTTGCATCACTGCATCTTCATAAAACTAAGTGGCAATACTGAGGGAATGGAAATGTTCTCACAGTTCTCTGTAAGCCTCAGCAGAAACCGTTATTTACCAAAATGCTTTATTTTTATATATTTTATTAATATATCTTTTACTTACATGTATTTCATTTTTCATTCACCAAAACCACCAAAATGGTGTCTTTGCAGAAAACATCATTTATGTGACACGTTATATCAATTTGTTAATAAGGAAACCTTACAGAATATCACAAACTAAGTTGTCAAACCATACCATTAACCATGGGTTTCTCTCAGCTGTTTCAAATGAGAAGCAGCGTTATGTCTCTGTTCATGGTACTTTGATGTGAGACTTTCAATCCCACCCTTCATGACGCACCTCATAAGAACGGGCATGAGATCTGGTCGATGCTCCATTTTCACTACTGCAGTCTCCTCAGAAATACTGAAATGGACTATTTCTTCTTTAAAACTCCTGTCCTCCAATAGCCTTTGCAAGTTCTCCCTGAGTGTAATAAACATTATTTCAAGGCAGGGAGAGGTTATTAAAATAAACAGACACACGCATCTATATCTAGTTACCTATCCAATCTATGCTGCATATAAAATATTAAAGTACTATGCTCCTATCCTTTTATAAAAAGTATTTTAAGAGCTGGCATGCTCAAGCTAATTACATAGGCAAGTACCTCCTGGATATAGTCTGAAGAGATTATTCAATCACAAACCACAGTTTTATGCTGTCACTTTCTCTGGGTGGTTGTAAATCCTCAACGCAAAAGATAATTCAAGATGAAAATGATTCAGCTACTAAGCACATACTATTATGGGACAGTATTGAACTGTTGCTATTTTCCTGTAAACAAAGAGGTACTGACCAACCTCAAGACCTTATTTCCCATTTTAGATCAGAAATACGCACTTGGCTAAAACTGTAATTTATACATGTGTTTTCAGCAAATACAGGAGGCTTTCTCTTTGAAATTCTCATATGACTGCAGTCTCATTCACCAACACTACAATAGCATCAAAGCTTTTACCTGTATGGCAGTAAATGAGGATGCCTGTAAGTCATTATGCAATCAAGAGCTATCCTCTGTACACTCTGGTCTTGATGGGACAGTAACTGCAAATGACAAAAAGAAAGAAAATTCATCCCTATCTAGTGGACAGCAGTGCTTATAGTGAAACAATCCAAAGGCTCCAAGCTCAAGCAGGTTTTGGACTGATTCATCTAAGTGGAAACAGAACGTGTGACAAGTGTAACGTCAAGATGTAAATACACAAATGTCAGACATAAAAAGCAGACATGGTTGCTGGTAGTCTATGCATATTTTTCCCCACCACCTATGTAGGATAATTAATTTGTTTTTTCATCATTGTCTTTTGGGTCAGTCAATTCTAAACGCAGTTACCAATTGTGTATCTAGGAGGACTGGATTAAAAGGCAGACTACCCAAACCATCCCAGAAGCTTGTATTTCTTTCTGGTGACAAACACAAAACACTCTTAAGACTTGAAATCGCACTGAGATTTGCCCTCTCTTGAAGATGACTCTTCATATCCTATGCATTAAGAAATAAAGATAAATTTCTCCAAGCAGCATCCTTATCAGTTCATCTCCTACCATACAGCATAGGCTAGGATCATCAAAGGTCTCTGCCACGACCCCCATGCCAGATGGACACACCAGCCATGACAATATACAAGCTAATACACAGAAATGGCAAAAGGTAAGTGATGAAGTAATCTCTTCTTATGTTAGGCTGTTCTTCGCACACTGTTTTGACCCACACAGATCTGTTCTGTATTTTCCTAAGAAATAGAAACTTTCCTGCTTACAGACATGTAAACACATGAACTTGTTTCCTAAGCAAAACTCTGAGGGTGACTGAAACGGTGGTTGTTCATTGGAGAGTCTCAAATTTGGGGACTAATGAACGAACCTTACAACTCCAACAGCAGGTGTCAGACAAAACCCGAGGAACTAACAAGTTTATACCACTTAATACAGTTCTACAGCCCACTGACTACAGCCTCAGAGAACACCAACTGGGAGCAATTTGAGCAAGCCAGAAGATCTGAACAAATATACAAACTAGGAACCAACAAAACCTAGTAAAATTAATAAAATACCCTTTTAAGGAGAGTAGGATAAAGACTTGGAATCTCTCTTCAGTCAGATTTTTGACCATTCCTTCAGAGCAATCCATCAAAAAGGAATGTTATAAAACTGAAAATTCTTCAAGAAGAAATCATGTTTTCTTTTTCTTTGTGCAAAATGACCTGTTGCTCACACTGACCATACTCTTTGTAGACACAAGACAAATCTCCTCAGCTCTTCCCCAAACCATGCTATTCTAGATCCTACTGTGCAAGTGGAATAGAGTCAAGTCCATCTATAGCTGCTCCTCCATCTTGCCAAAGACTACTACTTGTCTGCTGCCAGATCGGCTTGCATGAGCCACTCCTGGCAAAGTGAACCAGGTATTTGAAGCAGCTCTTTGCTGAAGAGGCTCATTTTCTGTGAAGCCTGCTAGGAAACCTTCTCAAGGACAGTTACTTTTTCAAGTTGAGTTCAGAAAACGACAAGTTTCTGCAGTCTCAGATACTGCATTCAAACAAGGATAAGTTAATTTATTAGCAGTCATTCTAAAAGCCAGCAAAGAGCCTCACCTGGGTATATAACGCGTTCAACTTCTGCTCCAGATACAATGCGCGAGGATTTGAGAATTTAGAGAAGACTTGTAAGTGGGCTATTAGTTGCCTGCAAAACAGAACAATTATGTTTTTTAAATGATCAGAAGAGACCATGCTTCACTATCATTAAAAAAAAGATGGGGAATCTTTACTAAAATTAACAAGGCAAAAAAAAAAAACCAACCCGCAAAAAACGCACAAGAGGATACGGAGTCTAGAAGCTTCCACTTCAGAGACACAATAAGGTGTACCCTGTTCCCTCTCCTTAATAGCTCTTTCCAGATATCACTTCACTGCAGAGAGAAGGTCATTTTCCCAGTAGCACTAGATGGGCTTAGATTTAGATGAGAAAGGCACAGAATCAAGATGCAGCTTATTTCTCTCTGCCAGCCCAGCCTAGAACGTCAAATATGTGAATTTACCTCTTTCGTTATTCACTTCTTCTTAACTGGTGCCCATGTGGCTTCTGTCAACACAAAGGGCTATATTTAGCCATAGACTGTGCTACACTTACGCCATGTTACAAGCACAGATGGGAGTCAGCTCCTCTAGAGTGGCTCTGTCACCCCACATCTGCCCCATCTCCACTTTGTGGGAGAAGAGAGAGGTGACCAAGACAAGGAAAGTGTGAGATCTCCTCTACCATGTGCGTTGTGGGGCTGACAGGGGTTGTCTTATCCAGCTGCTCCCACTGGTAGCTTACACTGAACTATCAAGACATTTTTCTGGGCCACTCTCTTCCATGGCTGGGCTTAACCACAGGACAAGTATGATGCCTTCTGGCAACCCCACGCTGAGGTTGGGGCTGGTGTGGGTCCTCTGGCTGCTTCAGACACAAGCTCAGGGGCTGCAGGCTGCAGCCCTGGGAGGGCTCTCCTTCTGCAGCACAGGCCTGACTGCAACTGCCCAGGGTGAAGACCAGGAGAGGTCACTCCAGAACTCATTTAACACATCTCTGGTAAATCTTTCATGCCTTTGTTAGCTACCAGAAACTAATGTTTTCCACTTAAGTACATGAACATTTTGAGATGGAGGTTGAAAAACAAAAAAACTAAACCAAAACAGTTGGACTGTCACTGGATTTTAATTGCTGCTAATACAGAATACAAGCCAGAATCTGGGAACAAAATGAAACACCTATAAGACACCTGGGATTAAATGCCAATTCAGGTTGCATATCAAATATTCATCATGTTCCAATGTGTAAGGTGACGTAAGTTTTCTGTCATTACAGAAGACCATTCTTTGCAGAAAAAAAGTGGCAAACTACAAATCCTTGAGATGTATTTGTAATGGACATTTGTCAGGTCATCAGAATAAAAACACTCTTGAGTAGAGAAATTGGAGAGTATTAGAGAACTTGTGCAAAGAGTCACTTTCTCCATGTATTCAGCATGCAAACAACGACATTACAACAGCCTGCAGCTTCAGTCTAAAACATCAACAAATCAAAATCTTTGTCCCTAAGAAGAGAACTCAGACCAAGACTTTTAACAGGCAGGCAATGTCAGAATCTCAATATTAAAACACCTAAATGAATAGCTTCATTTTTCAAAGAATTTGGCAATACCTATGGTTTTAAGAGACCAATAGATACACACAGTGAAGCCAGGGGAACGCAGGTACAATGGCCTCTGAAAACTTCAGAACATCATGTAATTTTTGCTTAAAGTAACACAGACTGTCAGCAGGTAATGAGATAATGATAAAGCCTGGGCAGGGTCTTTGTTCAGTTCTGTACACGAAGAGTTTCTGACTCTAAAGTGCTTATAATCCACTGAAAAATGAGTAAGTGCAAGGAAAAGAAGAAAAGGGAATATATATAAAAACACAGCTTTTATCTCTACTTTAGCTGCCGAATCTGTCTTTCCTTGAAAGAACTAGCAATTGAAACCTAAACAGTACTTACTTAGCAGCAGCTCTTCTTGTTTTCCTTTTTGGTAGTCCTACAGTAATTGGTTCCCCTTCCTTTTCCTCTTCCTCCTCCTCTTCCTCCATAGCAACGTCATTCACCTCTTCACCAGGTATTTCTTTTGCAGCTACTGTGCCACCAGTTTTCTTTCTAAGATCCTGAGATGGAGCCACTAATGAATCTGCTGGGTAGTATTCATTTCTGTAAGGAATTGAGAAGCATAGCATTTTTCAGGGTTCAGGAACAACTGAAAACTCCACAATCCACCAGCTTCATTATGAATGGCAGTCTGTCTTGGGACTCTGTATGGCTAAAAATCCCAAAGAAAGTGTATTTTGGCAAGTATATGCTTCTTTTGACTACAAGTTGCAGACATATAAAGCAGTGACCAATAGGAAGAGGTTGCGGGATCTGTGATTGTTCAGGTTGGAGGAGATTGAGAGGTGACTTCATTGATACTTACAAGTATTTAAAAGGTGTAAGTCAAGAGGATAGGGCACTTTTTCTGTAGTGACAGGACAAAGGCTAATGGAAAGAAGTTGGAACACAAAAAGTTCCACTTAAGGAAAAACTTCTTTCCTGTTCAGGTGAGTGAGCCCTGGCATAGGCTGCCCAGGAGTGGAGTCTGCTTCTCTGAAGGTTTTCAAAACCTGCCCGGATGTATTCCTGTGTGACCTGATCTAGGTGGACCTGTCTGAGCAGGGAAGTTGGACTGGATGATCTTTAGAGGTCTTTTCCAACACCTACCATTCTGTGATTCTGTGAACAGAGGTACTTAGTGGAGAGGAGGAGAAACATGGATTGCTACATTTCTAGAGTTCTGTAAAGAAATAATGTGAAGGGCATGGGAGTGGGCAGGTAAACAGTGAGTATGGAAGTGTAAGAGTAAAGAAACTAATCTACTACAGTCTGGTTCAATTTTTCCAGGAAGAAAAGCAAAACATAGGTTTTCTAATCATAGAATAGGAATACCAGAAACCTTCCCCTGCCATGAGATCACACCTACCCCATGTGCATTATAATATTTGTCATGTGCAGTTGTGCAAGCACATCACTGCTCATCCTCCAGGGTCTGGAAAACTGATGCAGTCTCTAACAAAACCAGTATTTTCTCTGCCTTGGGGAAAATATTTTTGTCTTCAGTGATGCCAAATTAGAATGTATTTTCACTTATAAAAATTGGAACCTTATTTCCACTGAAATCACTCCCTGATGGAATAATGAGGCTGTGAGAGTGGCGAGTCAACAAATGAGAGGCTGAGCAGCAGCAATGTACTGCTGGTTTCATTTCAGGCTGCTTCTTGTGTGATGTTTCTAACAGAATCCACATTTCAATCAAAAGGTTATCTTAACTGGAAATAGACATCTCATCAGCCATGCATTCAGGAAATAAAGTCTATAATGAAAGCAATTGAAAGTAATGTGTCCTCTCAACTGAAAAATAAACCTTACTTACCTAATAAATCTCAAAAGAAGTGGGGAAAGTTCCCTTGACCTAGGCTCCACTCTGTCTGGAAACTTGGTCAGTGCTTTCCACAGTAGAAAACGGAAGTTTGTGTGGTCCAGCCGCTCGCTGCAATCTGTTCCAGTCCTCAGTTGCTCCAGGAAGAAAGTCCTCACTACTCCTTCTGGCATCTTCTCACTTTCTGTTTCAGCAACATTTTCCTCCTCTTCATCTAGTTCACTTTGCAGCTCCATTTCTGTAGAACACATGAAGAAAATCTCTTTAGGTTACTTCATAAAGGAATTAGTCCCCATTACAAAAGCAACACATTTGGTGACATGTATTTGTTTAGACAACTGTTTTTAATGCTAACCTGAAATACTCACATTGCTTACAAAGCATTCTAGGATGCCTTTCAGCCCTGACACATTGCAATTAACCTCAGTTCTCTTGAGTAACAGAGAAGTCCATAAATGGTGGTATGCTCATGGCTCTATCACAAAATCACAGATTCCATACACCCGTAGTCAAACCTCAAGAGCACACCCAAGAAAGAGACTGCAGGAATCCCACTGAATCTATGGAACAGACAGATGGCAGGTCTCAGGTTACAGGTTTTGTCATTGCTCCTGATCAGGCTGGGCAGAGCCAGCCTTAAGCAGAAATGGAACTGTTGAGTGGCTTCCCACAAGCTGCAACTTGTGTAATGTAGGTGCCTTTTCTATCTTTTTCTTGGTGTTTAGGACAGAAGGAGACACAGTTTCCTCCCAATCCCCTCCATTCCTGCCCTGCATATGATGCTGATAGTCAAGTGCTCTCTGCTTCTCAATTCCTCTATCAAATGTAAATTTTGGGTTACTGTCATAACAACATTTAGGAGCCATGACTTACCAGCAAAGGTAGCAGCCCTCTCCAAATGTTCATATAAGACCTTCCAGAACTGTTTGTTCTCCATTCCCTTTGCATGAGAACTAACAAAGCATAAGATAGCAAGAAATTAAAAGAAAAATAAAAAAAGTCATGTGTCACTAGGCAAGTTAACAACTAACACAATCAGAGGCTTTGATTGCTGCTGTAATGTGGGTGTTTAAACACAGGACATCCACACAATGCAGCTGTAGCACTTCCTTGCCTTTGCTCAAGGATCTCAAATGTCAACTGCTATTAAAATAATCTAGTTGTATCTCATGACTTCAAATGAACTCAAACTGAATAAAAATATTCTCAAGCTTTCTACTGACTTCTGTACAGTAACAGCACATAGAACCAAAGGAAGAATTAGCATGGTCGTAGCTTTTGAAGAGTTGGTTTAATATTTTTTTTTTTATTAATTCACTAGATCAAAGGGGAAAATCCCATCCTTTTTAATCATACATCAGAGAGGGAAAAAACCAAGAAGATAAAGTCATGCTGAAAGTAGACATTGGTTTCAGTACTTGGCTAAGCTGTCACCATGGTAAGTCTTCCCTACTCTAGAAGTTTTCCAATAAGGACAGAAAAGTCAGAGACAGGGAAACTGAGCGGACTTCTTGCTTCTTCAAGCATTTGTGAAACACTAATGAAACCCTGCTACCTTTGACTTAACAGTCTGATGCTATTTGACTATCTTTGTTGCAGCTTTAATAGTAAGAAAAAAATCAGAAGCTAAGTTAAAAAATGTAAGAGCCTACAAAGTTGTGACTTATTTGAGGCACCAAGTTCATGAAGGGTCTCATGCACAGATCTCTCCAAGCTGTGCCTTTTAACCTCATCTTTTGTTCACAGAACAATGGAAGGAATGGTCTGTGAGACAACTGCAGATTGCAGTATCCAGCTGCATATATTTACCTTATGAGTTCTATCACAGGATCCCAGAGAGGGCTGAAGTTAATATAAAGCATTCCCAGTAAATACCGAAGAGGCACCTAGAATGACATACAATGTCATCTTGTTGACACGTAAAAAACAATAGTTAAAGACCAACCACCCTTCTATAACCTTTCTTCCTCTCAAAGGGGAAACTTTGAGTCACACACATCATCCATTGTCTCATAGCTGCATGAGGAAATCCAGAGTCCATTTACTGTAAGCTGCACTGAGATGTGCACGCCTACATACCATGAATGTGTGAAAACCAGTTCAGCAGAGCAGGTGATCTGGATTGCCTGCCTTCCTCTTGAACTTCAGGGCTGCCATAGAACTATTAGGGACATCATAAAGAGGAATGTTTGCCCTGAAGGAGTCCTTGTTGTACTAGGCCTAGAGGCATGTCCTCTGGACTGACTCCTTTGCTGACCTACATGCAGGAGAGCTGACCTACAACCCTTCCTCACAGGAGCTTACAAGACAAGGTAAAAAAATTATACAGTTACAGTAACAGCAAAAAAAAAAACAGTAAAAAAATCCTTCCACGAAATCCACATCATTAAACTAGTAAACTGTGACCCTTCCAACATCCAGAAAGTGAAGACCCCTTTACCTCAGCAGCAGAAGAGTTTGAACAGTCACAGGCATACAAGATTTTCACTCTGCAACAAGATCTATAAGCTGGCCTCTCGAATGGCCAAAGGGAGTCCTACCAATGTTCAATCACGCTGACGGGACAGCAAGGCCATGACTGAAAATTTGCTCACAACTCACCTCTCCCTGGAATCATCTGCCTTCTTTTCCATTAAATCAAAACCCGATTAATCTCGTTGTAGGCCATTTATCTATGTAGCACTGTTGTTCTACTAAATATCCAAAGGAATGCAATAGTCCCAAGGACAATGGGAGCTGTGATCCCTACTAACAGCATGTTTTCTAAAGCCTAACCTGGAAGCTAATTGATGCTTTTGATGAACTCTTATGAAAAACTGCAATCCATGTAATGGAATAAGAATGTTCCCTTGGAATAAAGGAATGTGACAATAACTACTTACCTCCTGCAAAGATCCACTTGGTATTGCAGATTGTACTATATCACATCTTAATTTCCTCAAATAAAGAAGTTTTTCTCTGTAATCATTCACTGTTGCTGGCACAAGTTCTGCTTGGAGCAATATGGCAAACACTGGCTGGAGTTCCCCTGTGCCATCACCCTGAACAAATAAGTGACACGCATTTTTTAAGAGTAACCTTTTCTCATTGAAAGGTATTTCAACAAAACTTCAGAGTCCCAGACATTTTGGAACAAATAACCAAGTCAAGGGGATTTGCTCTTGTTTCCACGACTTAAGCATCAAAACACATACAAAGTGACAAAACCAGAAAGTGTGAGCACAGAAGCAGAGGATAACCTCTACCAGACACATACTGTGTTTCTGCAAAGTAGCAAACAATTTACACATAACAGCAAAACCAAATATCTTTGAAACGTTAAAGAAAAGTTTCAGCCCTACCTCAATCTGTGTAGAAGGTGGATTCTCAAAATGGTTTAGAATTCGAACAGTCAACAGCCGGACCTACCCGAAGTGCAAACATGTCAGAAACATGCAGGAGAATGCAGGCTACACACAATAACATACACACACCACCAATCCTTACACAGAGGTTAATGTTTTGCACAGGAGGCTGATTTCACTGAGTTCCTCCTAGAGTGGAGAAACAGACGAGCTCCTGGAGTCTGGCAGGCAATTCAAAACGAAAACATCAGGCTCCTGCTCTGGAAGAAGCAAGCCTCATAGGGCTAAAAGTTAACCTCTATTAACTATGGCCCAGGGCAGCTTCTTATAAATGGGCACAGTCCTAAAACAGACACTATGGGAGTAAGTTTTAAAAAGTCTCACCCTTCTCCTTTCAGCCTTGTCCTTTAACTTAGTTTACTTGAACTACATTGTTAAAACACAAGCTATCTTGCATGTGCTCAAAAAAAGCAGATTACCTTGGAAACACCAGTGGAAATATTAGGATGCAGTTTCTCAAACAAGTCCATTATATTGCCTTGGGAAAGAGGTTCCTGGCAGTCACATAATGACAACCTTGTGTAGTAGAGATCAGCCAACAGCAACGCAGAGGGGTCTGAAGGGAAAGTGCTAAAAAACCAGAGCGTTTTATTAGTATACAGAGTGCACTGCAACCATACAGCTGTTTGAAAATAAGGTAGCAGTGACAATAACAATATTAAGGGAAAATTCCTCTTCAGACTCTGCTGGCACCAGCAGGCCAGTGAAGTAAATTTCACCACCATGCTGTCATGCAACCTCGAAGCCCAATTGCCTATGACAGCCCAAGATGCATGAGATTCCTCCTTTATATTCATCAGGCCTGTCTAGTTGAGGCTAGCAGGCTGGACCCCCCACCTCCACTCAGCTGTAGAAAACAAATCTGCATAAATCAGACAAGGACTGCTGCTACTGCCCAGCTACCCAGTCAGTGACCAACTTCAAACAGAAAAGAAATAATCTAGGCTTAGTTGAGACAGCAGGAATCTTGCCCACCCACAGGCAAAACTCCTGCTGCTACCTCATATCCCTTGCTTCAAGAGACACCCCTAGCCCAAAGATGGCCCAAAAGTAGTAGACTGAAGCTCCCCTGGCAAGACTTCCTCATCTGGGCAAGCTGCTTCATCTCCATCATGTCTCAGACATTTCCTATCTCAACAGAGTGTTTTGAAGCTCAGGCCACAAAGACTTGGCAATGCTTCAGCCCAACAGTGATGTGAGATTACAAGTTCATCAGGATTTGCTGGACAGAGATCAACAGTCTCCCTCAGTTCCTCCATACACTCAGTTACGTGTGCTAATTATAAGCAGAACAGCATTACAGTAAGAAAAACAGAGCATACAAAACCTCCTCCTACTGTATAGCAAGCACACACATGGGGATTGAAGGACATGGTGGAATTTCAATACCACCAGTAAACTGCAAAACTTAGGTTTTAGTATACTTCAGAATATCTGTTCCTGTGTCTTGTATCATAGATAACAGTTACTAAATGTAGCACTCCTAGGCAAAACTTACTTGACACACTACCCTGCAGCTATGTAAGAAAGCTTCAGCTTGCAGAGAAAATGCCACTGAACAGTCACTACATCTATCTGGTTCTCCAAGCAAACGGTGCCTACAACATTGCTACCCTACATAATCACAATACTGCAGCAACACAGTGGTGTGACAGAAAAGGCAACACGCAAAGAGGCATTTACCAAGCCTCTCCATAAAGGCAAAGTAAACTCTTTGCCTTTATACCAAGGCAAAGAGTTTACCAAGGAGAACCACGAAGGATCCCAGAACAGACCGAGTCTACTTACGTCACCAAGTTCTTGACACGCTCCACAGGTAACAAATGGAGTATTTCAGAAGACTCTGTCAAACTAAGAAGAGTGCTTACAGCTTGGCAGGCCACAAATAGGCTTCCTGGAGCAAAGAGAGAACAAGAACAGCCTGTATATTTACTCAGCTCTCAATGATTTGTGTTTGTATGGTGCTTGTCCATCCCGAGAGGGCTGGAGCCACAGGAATAGGGTAACATGTGATCCCAGAACCGACATGTGTATTTTTTTAACCATTATCATAAACCATGAAGGAAATGCTTCTCTGGCTAGCAAAGCAAGTACCTGCTGCAGAGAGCCAGCACTGAAAACTATGATAGCTCCCAGTATTCATCTGTTTCTCGGATGCACATACACAGAGAGCAGAGCTGTTCCACAAATGGTACCCAGAAATTAAGAAACGCTGCTCAAAGTGATACGATTACAGAAAAAGAGAAGCAAAAATAGATACTGATGCTACCACACAGGTGCCTTATAAACTCTGGCACTTTGGCAGTGCACTGTTGTGTGAGAGCTTCACAACTGTCCCATGTACCTGCGAACTAAATATTTGTTTAGGAATGGAAGGTGGGTTTGCTGAATTTTGTTACGTCAATCTCCTTCTCAAACCTCTTAGCCTCCTTTATGGATGGAGGGTTTCCCAGAAGTACAGGAGAGTCAAAGTGCCTCCAGGCAAGAAAGTGGAAGGGCAATTCCTTTCCCATGTCACTCCTAAGTTCAAAAAAATATTATGAAACCCTCCTCTGATTTGTGTCTTCCCAAGGGTAAGAAACACTGTTCCTAAACCAGTCAAATCAAAGAAAGCTTTTAAAGGATCTAAGATGCTGTCATCTGTCAGGGAAAAGAAGGGGAAGTAAGCATTCATTTTCCACGTATTCCTTTGAAAACATCTCTGTTCCAAGCCATTCAGTACTGCAGGTGTATGCTGAATCCCACCCACCATGAACCTCCAAGAGGATCTCCTCAAAGAGAGAAGAAACAAGTAATGGTAGGATGAAGCTTTCTGCATTTACTATGTAAGGGTACAGGCTCCCAAACTAATCTGCCTACCACCTGGGTAGCAGTACACCTGTGCTGGACAAAGATCACAGCTCCCACCTCACTACAGACACACCTAATGTGATCTATAGGTTAAGCACTTCCACGTAGGCAGTTAGTTACCCCTGAACAGCTGCCAGCGGTTACCTGCTGTTGCTCTGCTGCAGTTTTCTGCAATCCACAACAACTGTGGAAAAACACCCAGTTCTGTGACTTGCACTTTGTCCCAGGCTCACAGGCCAGGCAGGTCAAGTAGGCAGCAACAGGGCTGGGGTGTGCCCTGCACAGACAGTGAGAGAAGACTGGAGTCTTAGTAGAAAGTAAAGGAATTTCAGAGGTCATGGGGCTGGAAAGAACACTAGAGGATTAAGAAAGTGTCCAGGAACCCTAGTTTGCAGAGGAGGGTAAGAAAATCAAGAAGTGTAGGATGGGACAACAGGAAAAAAGAGTGTAGGGCTGAGGTTGTATTTGCTTTCTTTTGTCTCAGGCACAAAGGAAGAGCAATGTGCCTCTTGCACACACTGCTACTACTGCCACCAAAGAAAAACACCTGAGAAGAGAAAGTTTGAGTTTTCCTTTTTCATAAGTATGTTGCTGCTAAAAGAATCACAACAGTATGCAACCTCTGTAAACAGGACAGAAGACAGGGTTAAATAAAAAAAGGCCATGCTTGACAAAGACCAGAGGAGAAAAAGCAATAGAGGAAATTAGCAGATACACTTAGGTGTGTTAATAGAGGGATTATAAAGGGAAAAAGCAAGACTCTAGACAAGCCCTTTGAAACCAAGGAACGATGAACACTGAACCTGGAGCATTCCAAATACTTCCTTATACTTTGGCACAAGGCCAACTACTTGCAATCCCCCAGTAACAGCTGTCCTGCCCAATGCAAATTCAGTTAAACCATTCTTGTTTTTTTTCTTCCTAGAGAGGGAAAACAACCAGTGACCACCCATTGCTGGAGAAAAGATGCAGCACTTTAGAATTAGTGCTGTTGCTTAGGTCAGAGACAGTAATGTATATATATAAACAAAAAGAAAATAACCAGGAAACAACTACAACTGACCTTTGCAGAGAGTTCCTTTCTCAATGGCTGTGAAGAGGGAGTCTATAAAACTTGTCACATGGGGCAGAATGTTTTCCATGTTCATTGGCCTGTCCAAAATAAATGGGAAGACTTTTATCTTGATGTTACACTGACACCTAAGCATGTAGGAAAGCTTTCTTTCGTATCGATCTTGTACTCAGTTACAGATAGCTCATCCCAAGTTTGAAACCAGCAGCAAATATGTTTTGCTATTTCTGATTCACAATTTAAGTTGCAGCATTCATTGCACCTTCTTTCCAATTATTCCTTCCACAGAAAACATCTTAATTATTCAAAAAAACTCCACCGTCTAGAGAGGACAGTGCTTAAAACACAAACTGAAACATGTCAAGGACATCTCTACGTACTAGAGTACTAAATTTACAGGGCAGGTAATCAAGAAACTGATATTTTATTCCTGACTTCACTATTGACTCATGGTATTTACAGATAGCATTTTTTTTGCCTTCTAACTCCAGTTTCCCCAAACTAGTGTTTTAGTAATTATTGTCCTTCCCTTACTAAAATGATGTCTCACAGGCAGTGAACTAGACAGCATTACAGAAATACATGACAATAGTACCTTAGAATACCCCTTACCTAATATGTGGCAGTACAACTAAGGCAACCCAAGGCTGTGAAAGGTCAGTGATGTCTTCCTTGTCTGGTAAATGGATTAAAGACAGTACATAATCCAGCACTGGTACTGCTGCCTTTCCTCTTTGTCTTTTGCTTGTTTGTTGCCTTGTATTAGAGCTAGAAAGAAAAACAAGCTTTTAAGTAACGCACCATTACATATAAGATATTGTTCCTTTTCCTCTCATGATATTCAAAGTGATGTTTGCTACTTCCAGGCTAAAAGGACTTGGGATAACTTGGGGTTTTTCCTCTTTTCAGTGTCTTCCACAGTAAAAAATGTGATCTAGTCATGCACAAACCAAAGTGCACAAGAAATGTCAGGTCTTTATTTCAAGTTCAAATAGTACTTCTAGAAGGAAAGACACTGGTTCTCAGTTGGACACCCTCACAACTACGACATATCACCTCCAGGAGCACCTGAGAGTCATCTCTGTCGTTATTGTTAATAAACCATGATCATGCTGATATAGACAGACTAATGGATAACAGAAAACAACCAGTGACATAAGGTTTCGGGACTTAAAAGGACAAGCTGAGCCCAAATCAACAAGTCTAACTGCAGGCGTAAAGGGTTGACACCACAGTGGAACATAGTAACAACATTAACTTCACATCATATAGACATCAATCTTTCCATTTTCCTCAGTGGTTGCAACACCGCAGGTAGAAAGCTGCATAGGCTTCACCCTTCAAGAAACACAGAAGCTAACAAAGAACCAGCATTAAGAATCACTGGAGGTTTAAGAAACAAAGTTTATGAGATAAACATGGAATTGGGATTGTTGGTCCAGAGAAAGAAGACTTCAGATGTTTCTGATGATCAAAGCCCATTATTTATAAAAGCTGGATGAAAAGAGTAAGAAATAATCTGCTCTTAATGCTCCCTGCAGCAATAGATTTAAACTGCAGTAAAGAAAGTTTTGCACATATCCCAAGGACTCGGAAAAAAACACACCATCACACGCACCCCCTGCTATGTAACCATACTGACAGCAAAGTAGGGACACGGACTGCCAAAGCATCTTGGGAATCTCCAGAACTGAGAGTACTTAATAACAATTTGGTCAGACATCTTTCAGAACTGGTTCAGGACTTGTTAATTCCATCCTAGATAGGAGACAGAGTATGCAACTCCTGAGATATCTCCAGCCCTAATTTCTACCACTGGCATTGCAGGAGCACAAAAAAGTCCCCAGTAGGACCAAGATCCTCTCAGTTAGTTATGCCACTGAAAATACAGAGAGATCAAAAAAGAAAACAAGGAAAGAAAATCAAAATAAATTATTTTGACTCAACCTTCTGTTCCCTAAATCATAATACCTCCACACTCTGTTAAATAAAAATAGGAAAAACCCACAGAGAGGATTGCTTTTAGGAAAGGTAAAACCTCACATAAAAGGCAAGTCAAGTCACCACTCTGCAGGTGAGTTTTGAGTTATCTGAGCTAGAGTGATTAGAATAATTGTAACCAATAGATTAGCAAAGGTCATTGTGTGCTTAACAGTGGTTACCCCAAATCTTTCCAAAGAGGCTCCAGGGGGAAAGCAATTACTTCATCACAACAAAGCTAGTTTTGCCACTAGAAGCAGTCAAGCTGTGCCAGCTCAGTGCTGTAACTCAATTACATATCCTCTGGTACCCAGGTGTGCTCTATGGTAAGACTATGGTGTTGCTGCCAAGAATACTCCTGGAAAATACGTATGCATACAGGGAAGACAGAGAAGACATAGGCTGGAGGTTAGTAGTGATGTCAACCTGGACTGCAGTACTCGCTGCAAAGATTATCTGCCTAAGGATGCATCATGTCTCTTGGTATAACAGATCCCCATCATACACCTACAGCAACACTCATTAGTCTTTTTAGATCAGTGATAATCTTTCCAGAGCAGTAGCTCTTCTCAAATAATCTCAGAAAGGAAAATGAGATCCTACCATATCGCTTGGCTTGGCAATCTGCCAGAACTGTTGTCATTTAAACAACTCTGGCAAATAGTAGGAGGCAACTTTTACGCAGCTCTGTACTGTCTTCAGGGTTGCAGCCATGCAGACACATCTAGCGTTTGCTAAATTTGAAAAGTCTCACCTGACAGATGATTCAGTGAAACCGAGGGGATACTTTTCAAACACCATTGAACCAATGGTGGGAGGCTCTGCTTTCACCAGAATGAGTTTAGCCAGAATTGCCATCACCTCATCCTTTGCGAGGGCATCTGTGCCAGAGAAGCAATGCTCAAGGTACTCCAGAAAGCATGGAAGAAAATGCTGAATGGACAAGACAAAAACGTCGAGCACTGGTAAGTCTCTTTTATCATGATCAAATCCACATAAAACACACAGCACCATCCATAGAGGATTCCAAACACTCACAGATGAGCCACCATAGTATCAGACTTATCAGTCCTGGTGCCTCAGGTCACCAGCACACAGACATCCTCTTAGCCCAGTAGGGACGGTGATTGGAGGTAAAAACTCAGTCTGCCCCAAATCGAGTCTCATCAGGACATTCCAGACCCCTGATCTTTACATTCACCTCCCACTCCATTGAACTAATTTGATTTCTCCCAGATCACCACTCCCAGGCCTGGCCTATTAGATATCCCTTATTTGTCATTTCTGCTCCTCTTCTCCAGAACTCCTCTTCATCTCATCCATTAGAAGCCCAACAGACAAGCTTTTTTTTGTTGAGTGCAGACAGCTATCACCTTCTCCAACCCTGAGCACCATTACCAAACTTCAACACCATGCCATAAGCAACCTTTCACTCTTAACAGATCAAGACAGAAATTTAAACAAATATCATGTCAACACACAAAAATGCTTTAGCACACAAGGCACCTAAATACACTATGGATTTCCCATAGGCAAGGCATAGTTCCCATAGTTCCAAGGCAGCAAAAATAAATGAAATGTACAAAAGCTTCCACCTACTGTCTCAAATTGCTTCATTGTGAACATTGTTTCAGAGAAGTCCAAAAGAAAGTGCCGTTCAAATCCACTTGCAAATACCTGCAAAGTGCAAATAAAAGGTCGACAGGAACACATTAACAGGAGACATTTCATATTCAACTCTCCATTATTCAATCATAAGCTGCTTTCTTCTAGTTTATGAATCACACTTTGAATTCTTTGATACACCGTCTGGCTCTCTGTTCCTGGCTAACAGGGCTTTGTTAGTTCAGGCACACACAGCAATACTGTTTCCAGTGACAATTCAGTTACAGAAAAGCACCGCCCTTTTTTAACAAACCCTATTGACACAACCCTTTTTAACAAACTCTGCACTAAGACAGCTTGGATCCCACAAAGACTGCTGAAGTATCTCCTATGATGGGGAAAATGTAACCAGAACATTCTTAGGACTGCAGCATAAACACACCAATTGTTAGGAAAGAGCTTAGGCCCAAAAGATCTTTTAGGTCTGCAGTTTTCCTGTGTAGCAGACTGCAGAAAGTTTACCGGGCAGAGGCAATGTATGCGCTTCTGAAGGACTCAAGACAAGAAAAGTCCTTTGAGATACTCAGGATTGGTGCTCCTCACAGCAACACAGAAAGATACACCCAAATCTGCCTTTCCTAGACTGTTCAGAAGACAAGGACAGCTTTAATAGAAGCCCACACAAGTGTCCTCTAACACTTGAAGAATCACATCTCCTGAGCAAAAGCAGACTCACAACACAGGCAGAACCAATCTTCAACACAAGCCAATCCTGCAGGCCAGATGAAACTTATCTTTTTTAAACAATTGCAGCGGTCTTGTTTTCCCACTGTAAATCACATGACATATTTTCTTTCAAATATTTTTTTACATGCACAGTACAACTATGATCCACCACTGTAAACTGCAAAATTATAATGTAGTGCAAAAAGGAAAACCAAAGAATCAGACTCTATAGTAGTATCTCTTATTAATATTTGCAACACTGCATTTGATAGGAATGTATGTGGCTAATCCTATCAGTACCTGAGGAACAATCGGAGTACTTCAACACGCCTACCCTTGTACTTTCTAAATCATGTTGCATTTGCCTGAACCTTGTTCACAAGGCTAAGACATGCTTACTAAAGGCTTGGCAGCTCAGTGAAAGGTACATTTTTCACTAAGTCCAACTCACTGACCTGCTTTGTCATCTAAAGCAGAACGGTTCCTTTCTGTTCTCCCTCCTTTCTCTAGAGGCTGTAGGTATTTGAATCAGAGCCTAGTTTTTTTCTTTGTAAAGATGTCTGCCACAGTGGCACTGCTATACTGACAGTCTGTGCAAGACTGTCAAGGAGTCCCAAGACTTCAGCAGATGTTATTTAAGGCACTGGGCTGCTTTTCTCTTATCTGTGCAAGAAGGCTAAATGGAACCTTAGGATGTACTTCCCAGCCTGAAGTGAAATGTCCTGAAATCAGGCTGCTCTAGGGATCTTGGACTCTGGGACTTCTGCTGTAAGCAAGAGTCCTTGTTACCTTCTCAATAGCTTCCTTGGCCAAAGAATCAGGCAACAAAACATTCTCAGCCAGCAGCAATGCAGAAATGGTGTTCAGCAGGGTCTGGCAGCAAGATGATGAGAGATTTGGTGTTTGTAACATTTTTATTAAAACCTGAAACAAAAGAGAGGGAAATTATATCCGTGAAGATAGTGATTGTCTGGTCTAAATGACCTGGACAGTCCCTGCAGCAGGAGGGTATGCTGTTCTAAACTTCAGTCCACAGAAATGAATCCCAGTAGTCCTGTCAAGGTTTGAAGGCACTAGGCTGACATTTGAATCCAATGGAGTCAAACGTACGTGAATCTGGTAGAACTGCTATAGAATTGATATGAAGGCCTAGGTCTGCTCCATAGGTCTGCATGAACTGGTATCTAGATGCAGCAGCCCTCTTTCCCCTTGCTCATTTAAAGGAGGACTATACCAGCATTACAGTACAGAGGTAAAATTCTCATGCAATCAGAGAGGTAGCAATACTCAAATGTGTCTACTCATTCAACTCCACTCCCAAGCCCAACGATGCATCAGAAATGTGTACAGATGCTTCAGTTGACTACATCTTTTCTATATTCAATTGATGCTTCTCTGGCCCATCAGCCAAAGTGACAGTCTGACTTACCTGACAGACATCTTCAGGCAGTGAGATTTTGGATCCATGTGTATGATTCACTAGGATCAGATAAGCTTGCAGAATCCTTTCTATCTGCTCTGATGCCACAGAGCAGTTGGCCTTAGTTATTTTTCTTTGCAAGTCTAAGAGTGACTCCTGTTTATACAAAAAAAGGAAAGCAAAATGTTACATAGGAACAACCAGACACTGTTGCTATTTGAAAGGCATTCTAAAGAATCAACATCTCACCTGCCTGACAAACTACTGTTGATTCCCTCGTTCATGTTCTACAAACTAAACCTTGCAGAAACACTGTGATTCCCATTATGTAAAACTTATCTCCCACTCCTTGGACAGAAACACAAATAACTTCTAAGATGAGGATGTCCTAAAAGGCCAACACTCAACATACACAATAAAAACCAGGAAGAGAAAGAAATACTTGGTCCCAGAAAGCACCCAACTTTCACTGGAATTATCAGAACATAGGTACTTTTAAACTTTCTGTATCATTATGCTAATGTGGATGCTGAGAAGTTACTCATATCATCTACATTCTACAGACAACAGAGATGCACTGGATCACTCCCATTAATGTCCCTTCCTATCCAGAGGATATAAACTCTCATCTTTGATCCTACAAAATGAACCCAACTTGGAGACTACGCAAAATACTTTTGTCTGAGCAAGATATTCCCACGCACTCACCAATTCCCAGGGTAAAAATGTAGGCCTCATGAAAAATAAAGGGAATTACATCTCCAGTTTTCAAGACTGCAGATTCTGAGTGACAGAAGACATCCAGTGGCAAATAAATCTGTAGCTAATGTCAGGCTAATAACTATTACCACACTGAGTGAGGAGGGGAGAAGATGATGAGATTTTCTGGGAAACTACAGAGAGTCACGGGGAAGGAGTTCTGAGAAGGAACAAATGGGATTATTTACCCATGCCAGAAGGACTACCCTTCCTCTAGTTTCCCACTTCACTCCTTTGAGGAGCACAGCTGACACAGACTACATTGTCAGGTGCAATAGGTTTAAATTCCTCTTAGCAAAACCTAATCAATAGTTAGAAAACTTACAAATGTTGGTCAGGTAAGTAAAAACACTTGCCAGGCCCTTGCTCATTATTCTGCATTATCCTGACCCACACAGCACAGCCCATGGCACTCAGCTGTGCTACCTCCAACCTCAGAGTGTAATCCTCAAGCAGCAATATATGAACATTCAGATCGAAAACACTCTGATTTTCAATACTTGGCTTTGAGAAGTAAATTTGGCTCTCCATGTTCAGCCCAAGTCTTTCCTGTAAAGAGAGCTGCAAGGCAAAAAGCTTTTCCTTTACTGTCACATAATGGGTCTGGAACCATCAATATTAGTTCAGTAATATAATCCAAGCCCTAGTGTTCCAACCCCAGCAAAGGGTCTGTGATGACTGCAAAGACAGACCCTACAAACCCTCCTTGTTCAGCCACGAGACTGAGTTCCAAGTCAGACACACACAGAAGCAGTTCCTTCCTCCCTCACAGCACAGCACAGCCACCAGACTCACTCTGAACTTATAAAAGAAGGGCAGGATTTTTCCCACGCACATGACATGGCCTCGAAAGAAGAAAAAAAACTAGTTCTGGTCCAATAAAATAAAACACAAACACTTTTCTTGATAGGGCACAGATTTTTTTCAGTCTCTCATGAATAATTAACAAAAGAGGAGAAAAGAATGTACCTCCAGGCACTTGAAGACAATGTCAAAATGCTCCTTATGGATATGCACTACAGCTGATCTGATCATCCGCTCAAAGGCTTCTCCCACTGCTACCCATGGTAGTTCAACTTCTTCTTCAGTAACAGGCCCCAGCTTTAACAAAATTAACTTCATAGCCTGTATAGGGAAAGAGCACATCATGTCCTTATACTTAGAAAATAAATCTAGTAATCCTAAAATTAGGAGGTGCTAAAACATTCCAGTGATTTTGAGTCTTTCTAGAATGACTGGGGAAAAAAAAACCCAAGAAAGGCCATCTCTTAAAATCTGAAATGCCAGCAAGCAGTACTATTTTAATATATAGGAACACTGCATGGGAATGACTAAAAACAGCATTCCTCTCGCAAAGAATATTCTTAGAAGGCAATTTTCACATCCTATTAAGTAATGAACATCACTCTTTTCACCAAGGATACACTGAGGTGAATAAGACAACACTCATTAGTTTCACTAAGAGCTGCCTAAAGCTCCATTACAGAAACACTTAAACCATCAATTTTTTCTTGTCTTTACCGTCTCTGCACAAGAGTGGAACATGTTCCTAACACCCTTGCACATCTCAAAAAGTAGCTGTCCTACACCTTCCACCTTCTCAGGGTGCTCCCCCAGGTCACGGAGCATTAAATTGAAGATTTCATTTTTATCAGAAACCTACAAAACATAAGGAGAGAAAAAAAAGTTATCTTCTAGTCAAGATCTTGGATGGATAGAGGCAATTAAATGGCTCCACAGCATCACATTACTCTCCTCCTCTTGCCTTCCCACAACAGTTCAAACTCATTATTTCTCCAACCACATAATGAAACTGAAAGGAAAAAAATGATCAGCTATGTGGTTACTATAGTACCATACCCATCTCCAGCGTACATGGGTCTACTGAGGTTACTGCAGCTGAAATATGTGGGTTTTATTATGATGATTTTGGTGTCAAACAGGTGGTTCATAAATGCACCATTAAATTGGTCCCAACTGAAACACAAAAGCCGCTGCACTGGTGTGGAAAGACATAAGTAGCAGTTGAACACAAAATCCGGTCATCCAAAACAACAATCACACTTGGGAACACTACAAGGACCTCTCACCCAAGATTTTACAACTTTCCATTTCTGAGGGTTTGACTTGAAGTTCAGTAATTTCTGAAAACAATCAACCAAAGAAATGTCCCTTATTAACATCTTTTTGCTAATGTGCTTTTTGGGACAAAAATCAGGATACTCAGGTTTGCTGATCAGTCTCAAGAATCCTGGCTTTTGGATACTTCGACTAAATAAAAACCAACAACTACCATTCCTTTTCCTTACTCCATGAAAGGCTGCTGTCTGACCTTAGTACACAATACACTCTGATTTTCATGAGTGCAAAAACATTGTCACAAGAACTTCAATTGCACAAAGGTCTTACGGCATTTAAGCAAGTGAGGAAATGTGCATTTTCAAATGGAAGCCCCTCTTTTGCAAGATTACCTTACCATTTCTAGTCATTTTAGACAAGCCAACCACAGAAGTTTAGTTGTTCTTAAACCAGAGAGTGCTAAGGCTTCTATTTGCCACTGCTGGTATAAAGTGCGTGGCTTTCTCAGTAAAATACTCACTAAAAATGACAGCTTGGGACATGTTGAATGCCAGTTCAGGCCTTCTTTGGAGAACCCACTATTATACATTGAATCCAAGAACCAGTACAGAATGGAGATAGCGTCAAAGTAAGTCACCTCACCTTTCTCATTAGAAAGACAAAACTTTCAGCAGCAAAGTTTCTGATGTGAAGTTTGTGGTGAGCCAGTAAGGTGCTGTACAGCCTACAAAGACACAACATAATCCAATTGTCTTAAAGGCAACGCAAGAATTGACACTCTTGGTTTGCAAACACTATGAACACTATGAACCTCTTAGGGAGGGCAAACACCTTTCTCAGCTCAATTCCTTCCCACTCTCCTGGGCAACACGGAGTTTTTTGTCAAATGACAATGCCAAACAAATTAAGTCATGTTCAGAAATGCCTCTAAAATCTCTGGATCCAGAAAAATTCAGTATCAACACTTTCAGTATATTTAGCCAGTAGCAGTACATGATGCCAAAGCTGATTTGCTAAACTAGATTTGTATTTCAGTTCAGTCAGTGGGCTCTCTTGTGCACTTAAAAGTTTCCTGGTAAGTATCCATGGCAGTTGCAGGTGGCTCAGTACATATTCAGTGCAGACTGAGAGCTGCCTTAGATTCACAGCCAAGCAGATGTTTTTCCAATATGCTCAACAGCTTTTGTTGGGATGGGGAAGAAATTTATAACCCCTCTTTCATTCCATCTGTTCCAAACTGAAATTAGAACAAAGCAACATGGACCCACTTGGCTCTGACAAAAAGAAGAGCCCTGCTACTAAAGCAACTTAAGAATGAACAAGCAGTCATACTGGGTTAGGCCACAGGTCCAGCCAGCCCAGTATTCAGTCCAGAGCAGTAACCAGAAGCAGATGTCTGGGAAAAGTTTTAACACAGGGCAAGCACATACAAAATCAGCCTTCAACCACCCACAAGCTCAGGGACTCCCCAAAGCAGCAGTGGCTCCCACGAATTGGATAACTCACTCCAAGCTGGCCAGTTTCCCTTTGAACCTGTGTTAACCTTCCACATTTATAGCATCCTGCAGCATGGAGTTTCAAAGCATATAAAACTGTACATTCCTCATCTGCTCTCTTACTAAAGGACAGGAAGAAGGGAAAAATATAAAGGTGAAAATACCGGGAAAGGAACAACTACAGACTCAAAGGAACTCATTCACTGTGTTAAGTTCAGGTGTCTGCAACTGGGAAAGTCAGAAATTATACCAGTTATGACTGATGTACCTGACAGATGCGTAAGACACTGGTGTTACATTTATATGTGGTCACAGATATGCATAGATGCTTCCTGTCCTATCCCTAGAGGAGAAAATGGAACCGAAAGCCTAAATCTGCATCCCAACCCACATCCCTTCTCTGATACATTGACCCATGAAGGCAGTACCATCTCAGAGGAGCTGTGTATGATAACATGGTTCAGAGTCTCTCAGAAAACTGGCAAAGCATGCTAACAGTCATACTGAAGCAATAAGGCATGGATTTGTGTGGCACATACACTTCTATAGCACTTACTAACTGCTGATCAAGGCAGACATTAAACATGGCTCTTACCTGTATATCTTCTGAATATCCTTCACCATCAATCTCCACAAGTATTTGTAGAGATAGGAAAGAGAGGTAAAAGCCCATTCCAGCAGCTCTGTGTCCTGTGTATCCAGTAACTTGGTGATAGCCAGGAAAAAGTCATAAAAGTGAGGATAGAAATCAGCCTGAAGGTCTCGAGCCAGTTGTACCACCAGGCTGTGTTTCAGAAAACACACCAGTGTTAGTACATTTCAAAACCAAACCAATTTAAAAAACAGTCAATGCATAATCCAGCACAGTCTCTTTGGAAAGAAAGACAGCACCACCTTTACTTCTCATTTTTATTTAAATATCACCTATTAGGCAGCTGTGGGTTGCAAGAATCTTAAGATTAAAAAACCAGGCAACAGGAAGTAAGAAGACAGAAATGATTAACATCAAACAAAGTACATCAATATTCTGACTGATACACTCAGTAAGCAGTTGGGTTAACTTGCTTGACTTGTCAGAGCTAACTTTTTTGAAGACTTAAAGCTGTAAATCTCTGTTAAGGAAATATGACCACTTTGGGCATCTCATTGCTATATTTTCCCCAGGCACAATAAAGGGAAAGAGCATTCACAACAGAATTCATGCTTACTTGTAACACTATCATGGCTTCAAACTACATTTTGTCACCATATACTTACTCTAATAGGGCTTGATAAGCAAGACTGCCTTTGACTTGCAAATGTGTCTTCAAGCTCTGCACAATGGCACTTTGGTAATAGACCAGTTGGTTGAAGGACTGGCATTTGTTGGCCACCTCATTGTAGAATTGCACTGTTGGAAGCACAAAAGAGAAAACCTGAGAACTAATCCAGTTCCTGGTAAACATCTAGGATGTAGAAGAATGTTAGCTCTCCAGATTCCAGTCCAAAACTCATTCGACAGAGAATCTCCCATTGGGCTCCAGACCAGAAGAAATTTAACAGTTTAAAGAAAGCAGAAAACACAATTAAAAAAGCATACCAAAATGCTGAGTGAGGTTCAGTTCCCTCCATTTCCGTAATCCTTCAAAAAAGTATGTTTCAACCTCCTAACAAAGCAAAAAGAAAATTATAAGTACCAACACTAATAATGTAGCTGCAAAGATGAAGAGTTGCAAATGAAAACTATCAAGTACCTTCACATTTTAAGAATATTATAAGAATTCTTGATGACTTAATTTCAAAAGAATCTATAGAATTTCCGTGGAAATAAGACTTTTCTTTATATATTCGAAACACATTTGACAATATTTTCTGGTGACAGGACTAGTTAACTAATTGCTTTTCTGACTTTTCTGTTGACTGGCCCTGACAGCCTACGATGCTGAACCATAGCCCTCCCAGCACAAATGCTTTGGGACTTCTTTTAGCATCCTCACAGTGTTTGAGTGCGAAGTTCAGAAAAACACAGTAGGCCAGGAGATAATAACCTGCAAAGCACTGTCATCACAACGATGACCTATGGGACACATATCAATGACTTTGTGATCTATAAAAACACACACTCATGCTTTGTACACACGCGTATACACTTTCAAAACTACTCAGCCCCTCTAAGTTTTTACATATCTGGACCTGGGACTGCTGACTGCCACAGGAGCGTGTTCCACGCTCAGAAACACCCATAGGCCCAACAGTCCCAAGGAAGCCATCGGGGTGGCACTATCAAACGGTCTCTGTGGTAACAATGCAAAGCAAGTCAAAAAGTAAACGGGAACGGAGCATGAAACGAGGCTCCAGAAAAGTAAATTCTTGCGGGAACTTCTTTCCAATTTCCTCCTGGAAAAAAAATCCTTATGTGAATCTTTCATGGAGCATATCTGCTTGTAATGTGCAACCTGAAAATGATCGCAATTGCTGTTCTCACCTCAGCGTAGCTCCCAGTTCTGTCAATCCGGTGAATAATATCGATATTAACATTGCTTAAGCGCTCTGAAAATGTAAGAAACTGTAAAACAAAAGGACATGCATGTTTCGTGCTCGATTCTCAGAACAATCCTTCCAAATCCCTCTCAACAGCATAGACACTGCAAACGGGACCCCCACCTCCAAAGACCGGCTGACAGTTCCCAGACACCTACCAGAATTTTAAGACACAAAATGCATAGAGAGTCCACCCTCACTTTCTCTCTCCCTCACTTTGCACAACCAAGCCTCGCAACACAGTGAAAAAAGAAAAAAAGCAGAGAAATCTACTGGATTTCAACAAGCTGCCCGGCTCTGGCCTTGAGTAATACCCCTGCTAGATAGTACTATTTTACTAAACCATGTCACTTTCCTACGTTAAGGCTGTGGCGAGCCTGCTGCAGAAGACGGACGGTGCCCCGGCTCACGGAAGCGTCGCCGAGTGCCAGGCAAAGGGGGAGAAGCCGCACTGGGGAGCGGGTCCCTCGCCCGGGACCCCCGGGCAGCGCTGCAGGCACCCTCCCGTCCTCACTCCTCCTCCAGCAGCCGCGCACCACCGCTCAACCCACACCGACGACGAACACTTAAAGACGGCGCTTACCCGGTGAGTGTTCCCCGATTTGTGAGCCGAGGACTTGGTCTTCATGGCGGCGGGCGGCAGGGGGGCTCTGCCCGAGCCCCGCGGCACGGTCCCGCAGAGGCAGCCGCACGTGCGCCCTAAGCGCTGGGCGCCGCCATGCCGGGCGCAGGCTGCCGGGAGCAGGAGGCGGTTCTGCCTGCGGAAGGGGCGGTCGGCGGCTGCCGGGGCAGTGATTTCGTCCTCGGTCAGGGTGTGTAGGACAATGGAGAGGTGGACCGTGCCGCCGGCTCGCCTTGGCAGTGAGCGGCATTTCCGCGGCGGCTGTGAGCGTAGCGGCTCGTCTCCGCGCTGTGCTGTAGAGCAACCCGAGTCAGACGAGCCCGTGCTAGAGAGAAGAGCGCAGCTCTCAGCGCGGTATTGGTGGCTTCGGTCAGCCACCCTGCCCGCAGCTCCTGACAGCCCTGTTTCAGGGCAGGCTTTTGTCCAGACCTCAGAAAAGCCCCAAAATACCTCATCCCAGGCAAAGTACACGCAACGGGTCAAGGGAGGTTCTCCTCCTCCTCCTCTGCTCTGCTCAGGTCCGTGTCTAGTTCAGAGCTCCCCAGCTCAAGAGGGACGAGGAACTGCTGAAGAGAGTCCAGTGCAGGGCCACCAAGATGATCAGGGGACTGGAGCATGTTATGAGGAAAGGCTGCAGGATCTGGGACTGTTCAGCCCGAGGAAGAGAAGGCTGAGGGATGATGTCATTAATACAAGTGTTTAAAAGGCATGTGTCAAGAGGATTAGGCGACACTTTTTTTTCCATTGTCTCCAGTGACAGGACAAGGGATAATGGACATGTGCTGGAACACCAGAAGTTCCATTTAAACATAAGGAAAAGCTTCACTGTGAAGGTGACAGAGCCTTAGCACTGGTTGCCCAGGGAGGTTGTGGAGCCTCCTTCTCTGGAGGTTTTCCAAGCACTTGTGGACATGTTCCAGTGTGACTTGATTGAGGTGGACCTGCTTTGGCAGGAGGGTTGGACTAGATGATCTCTAGAGATACCTTCCAACCCCTACCATTTTATGATTTTATGAATGATTACAGACTGATGATTGTTAGCTGCTGTCCTCACAGCAGTACGAGGACCTGTGAGAACTTTAACCTGTGGCTGCAATTGCAGGAGGGTGGAGAAAGTATGCTGAGGCGATGGAGGGTGAACAGAAACTGGGTAGGTTTGGGCAGGTGCTGCACTAGCAGCCCAGAACCACATAGACATTTTGGATTGCAGCTTACAAGGCTTGGGAGTTTCTGAGTTCTGTTACAGGTAGCTCAAGGCCACTCTTAGAAGCCAGGTTTTCAGGTTATTTCGACAAGGTTGGATTTGAGCACAGCTGAAGTTCACTATTAGGAGCATGTAGGGACTCACAACTTTGAACAGACCCAACAAGTTAAACACTTGCAGATTAACCCAGAAAAGCTGACCATGGGCAGTCAATAAACAAGTAACATGATAGCCATCTGGATAGTCAGGGAGCATGCTTGTTCCAGCACCTATGAATGCAGAGAGCTGTGGAGGCAGCTGTTAGCTTTAAAGCTTGTTCTTCTGCTGCTGGAATAGAAAGAACTTCTTACATTTGCATTAATTGAGAAGAGAATGCCAAATTTAGGCACTTGAGTTCAAAAAGGTTGGCTTAAGTGTTTTCAAGCCCATGAGAAAGTGCAGCTAAAAGCACGTCAAGAGGTCTAGAGCCACGAAAGAGCTTAGGCACCAATATGCAACTGTTTAAGAGCACAAATACCTCTCCAGATGTGGTTAGTAAATGCACCTAATATCTGTCCTACATATTGTAAATTTGTGAAAAACTGTATCTTTTTTTTTTTTCTGATTATGAACAGCGTCTTGTAGAGCTGTGGAGCTTACTAGGATGCATGTGTTCTAAAGTCATCCTGGGGAATGAGTGAACTCTAAGATTCATGGAAAGCAATGGGGAGAAGAGCTCAGGTGTGCTCTGCCTGTTGCAGAAGAGAAACCACCAACAAAAATCCAATATATTAGAGGAAGACTTTTAAAGGTTTCAAATGTTCGTATGTTTGTAACCTGACAACTTTTCAGAAGAGTGGGACAGGCTAGACCTGCAGCTGCTAATGGTCATGAGAGTTTCTGCCTACAAGAATTACTGATGGACTGCATTTCACCAGCACAAATGCAGCACTTGGAGATATATCTGAGGGAGTGTTGGGGTAGCGACACAGATATCAATACCAGTATGGCCGTGACAATGGTCATGGCACTATTAGCTGGGAAGATTCAATGACCCAGAAAGCCTCTTCCCCACTTCTGTATTAGTTACAGCTATGTTAACAATATCTTCTCTAGAGATACCTCTCTGATTGCAATGCCTCAGGCTTTATTCTTTTACTTTTCCAGGAAGAGATGTGGCCCTCCTACCTCTGGGCAAACCCTGGCTCTAACATCTTGTGGTTATCTGGTGGATCCAACTGTCAGCAAGTCTTCTTCAGAAATCAATGCTAATGGCAAGCAGATGGCCTTCTGAAGAGTGATGGCTGGTTGGTAGGGACACCTGTAGAGGCACGTAGAGGAAACCATTGTAAAACAGCACATGCACATCTATCTGTAAGACCTGTGCAGATCTGACGTCTTCAAACAGTCACTGTGAGCTACAACCACCCGCCAGCCCTTGACGGTATTCCATCAGCATTTCTGGGACAGGTCCAAGATTCCTATGTCTTCTCTGTTCCTGCACTTTTTAGTCCTGGTGTCCAAAATCTATTTGCTGGACTTGGCAAGAGCCAGAGCCAAATTTATGTAGAAGCAGATTTGTCCTCTGGAAATGTGTCTTACCTTGAGTCAGTGTTACACTTTCTGGTTGTGGGTTTTTGTTTGATTTGATATGTTTTTTGGTTGTTTTTAAAGTTTTGTTGTCATTTGTTTGTGTTTTTTTTTTTAAACAAAAACACTGTCAATTTAGCCCAACAATAGTTATTTGGGCAAAATACCTCAATATTTAACCCAGGATGATCTCATAGGGCAAGATTCATCTCACATAACCTGCAATGTTTGCAATGCACATGTCTGAGCAGTCACTTTAGGCTCCTTCAATATTCACTGGAGAGCTAGGCACATTCCTGAAACTTCTGTGTTCAATTAAAATTAGTCGTGCCTTAAAGCTCTTAGTCTCAGAGAGTCTAGATGATCCCCATCATGTTTGCATATGGGCAACTGACCGTGTGAATGCCCCTCATGAGATGGTTCATTGACTAAAAAATATGCAGTGTTCAAATTATTGTAGAGTTGCCACACTTTCATCATATTTTGATGTGTTAATCACCAACACAATACATACTCCTGAAGCCTGTACAACACTGAGTGTCTAACCAAGAGGCCATACTATCTACTACAAACCAACAAGCGGCTAGGACAGCCTGTTTTTAACCTCAGGATATTGTAGACTGCACAAGTGCCCAGGTGTAAGACCAAATTTTCATTTTTCTACTATATTCATATGGACACAGTGGAGATATGCCAGGAACGGAAATCATATAGGGCATTTCATTGTGAGAACATCTTGCTTTTCAAAATGAAATATAACAGGCAAATAGGTTAACAGAAAGCACCGTTGAGTTTAGCCAAACAGCTGCCAAGCTTGGATGCCTCAAAGGCAGGTTTCTCGATTGATGTTAAAGAAACCAAGTAAGGAACTGGAATCTTGAAGTGGTGAGAATATCCTGTCTTGGCTGTGAACCCAGAAGCTCTTCTCTTTACCTGTCTCAAGTCACCCCATAGAACAATGTAGGCTGCACAGGCTGGGTGCACATGGCTGAACATTGCTGCACCACAGGAGCTTTCTAAAATCCTTACTGAGAGGAGAGGTGGCCTGAGTTTGAAGGCAAGTTGTACAAGTGCATGATGTCTTTTGTAAACTCTTTCAATTGAAGCTTTTTTTTCCCCCCACTTCTCTGGAAAGTAAGAGGAGCCCTTTGAAACACATTTTCACTGCCAGTTTTATCCTCAGCTTCTAGCTGGCATTCTGCCTTGCCTTGAGGGAGAAAACACCACAAGATTATGTAGGATGTCCTCAAGAGCACTTGCATTTTCAAAAACAAAGCAGACAAGATTCTGGAATCCTGTTCTGCCAACTGTTGGAACTGTTTGGCCACATTTTTTTCTAATATGCCTGAAGCACAGAGATTCTGCAAGTGATGCACTCTAGGTCAATGCTAGCTGAGTCCTGGGGACAATTTCATCTACCTTTAGGTTTGCAGATCAGAGAGGCTTTTGGACAAGGAGTGATAATATAGATCCCAGATTTCTGCAGCTATTTGGTTGGGGGGAGAGATGGTTCATGCCTGAAATTTCCTGAACTTAGGGACTTCCCTCACAGAAAGAGGCATTGACAATGTGATTCAGCCCCTTGAGACATCTAGGCCAGCAGCTCCTCTATTGTGAGTCAGGGTCCTGCTGCAGAACTTAAACAGGTGCGCTGTACTAACTCCATCTCTAGAAGAAACATGAGTAGTGCCAGAGCACAGGGATCATCCACACAAATTAATCATCAGCACAGTCACTGGCACAGTTTTGGTTCATGCCTACTAGTATTATTCCAAGGTTTCTGCCGAGTAGGAAGTCACACCTTAGGGTTCTTTTTGAGTTGGGGAAGAAAATTTTAGACTTTAATCTGTGTTGGAAAGAAAAAAAAGATCTGATGTCTGCACAGATAGCATTTATACAGATGGCCCTAGGACAGGAGGAGTCTGTAGTGGTGACTACAACTGCTTTTCTTCATCCCACTGCTCTGCTACAGTGGCAGCAGCAAAACTGGATTCAACCGTGTTGAAAGCAGCAGCAACAGAGGCAGCAGGCAGAGGACCCACAGAGGAAGCAGAAGGCATGGAAAGGAAAATGAACAGGGAGGATGGAGTCCTGTCTCTCAAAAGGGTTGTGAATTCTCTCCTGCATTTTGCCTGCACCACTAGAAGGAGAGGCCTCTGGATTTGACAGACACCATCTTACGAGGAGATATGGCTGCACTTTGCTTGGAAAACATTTCTCTCGGTAGGGAAAAGATGCAAAATTTTATGATTTCTCTGACTGTAGAGATGCTGGAAACACCAAGGAAAGAAACAGGTTTGTCCCTTCCTTCCACAAAACTTAGATAAGATTTTGGACCCTGCTGCTGCTTCTAATACTAACTTGTGGGTCTAAATTATGATCAGATCAAATAGGAGCGATTAAAACAATGGATACAACAAACATTCTGAAGTAATAGAACCCTGTATAAAATGTTTCTAGGTGGGGACTGACTCTTTAGAAACAGAGAAAATGGAAAAACCCAGACACATAAGCAGGTAAAGCCCTGGTTGTTGCTTGTACTGGACAGGCACTTATCACAAGAGTGCAGTTCACCTCTCTGGCTATGGCCACCTGCTGCATAGAGGGCTACATTTGAATTGACATTCATAACCAGTGGAAGAAGATGAGTACTACAAGATGTCACATAAATAAATGGGTACTCCACTAATATGTGTTTTAAAGAGAGGTGAAATGAGCCCCCTTAAAATGGTGATCCGCTAATGCCACTGTCCAGATGCAGAGCATCTGCTGTGCCAAGGGATGGACTCCCTCAAAACCAGCTGCAGCTAAAGTGCTTCTCCTTGAATGCCAGTTCTACCTCTGCACTTCCTTGTGCATCACAGCATTTACTTTTGCGTTTGTGAATGGCTAACACTGTCACACCGTATTTCCATTGTAGACTGTGCAGCAGGTGCAGGGGCTTTTTGATGTTGGATGTGCACCATTCTTTTTTATATCTTCAGGAATGCATGTTAAAGTCATTATTTCTTCCCCCTTGCCTTAGCCCAGAATCCACATTGTCATCCAAGCCCCTTCAGTAGCTTATTTCAATGCATGCTAACATTGGATACCAATACACTACATAATATATGAATACATAAAGACCATTCAATGTGAGAGTCTCAGACTTTGTCTGGATTGGTAAAGTCCACCTCACATGGAGTTTACTTATGAAAATCCACATTGTCACTGTCCGCCACTCACCACAGATCACTCACCACTCCCCAGCATCCTATAACAGCCATAAGACTGCAGTCCAGGAGGCCACAGAAACTACAGTGTGTCTCAGCTGGGAGAGATCAGGGGTGCTGGAGTGTTTCTGCTCTCCAAAAAACCCAGGGATTTGCTATTTGAATGGAAATCGCTAAAATGAATCTTATGTTATAGAGGAAACCAGGAGAAACAAACCAAACCAAAGCTAAAAGCTTCAGACAGTTGGACCCAAGGGAAAACTTCCTTTCTTATCTATATTTGGTGATGAACGTTGCTTTGAGGATGTCCCACAAGCAAACCAGTTAGACATTTAGAGCTGGTGCAGGTACGTGGAACCGCCTTCAAACATTTCCAAGCAATGTATGCATCTGTGTGATCTCCATTGTGGGCAGCCTTGACAGAGAGCAGAGGAGGGACTGAAGAGAATGAAAAAAGGGTTTAAAAGAGAGGCAAGGCAGTTAGTTCATAGACACAGTTGAAAAAATGGAAGAACAAACTGAATAGCAAACAGCAATTTTTTGAGAAATGCCTCTTGGGACTGAGGGTCCAAAAAAGAAGGGATTCTGGCAGAAGAAATGGGAGAGGGAGGAAAAGGAGAAAATTTATTAACATAAGAATATGGGGAGATGAAAGGAATGAGAGCAAAAGATTTAGCAGTAGGAATTGCTAAGAAGAATGGGAGGCAGATAACAAAGGAGTTGTCAGAATTGGTTATAGACACTCTGGAGTATGAATGGAAGAGTAAATGAAAACAATCAGAAAGAAGAGCTAGTTAGGGCACTGGGGCAGTGACAGGGAGCATTTTTCTGGGTATTTTTCAATGCCAGAGTTAGCAAGCTCATTTTCAGAGGCTTCCTCTGCAGAAAATGGAAAGAGATGGGCTCCTCCAGGGAGCATATCAAAGCAGCAAAGTTTCTGGATATTAAAGTTAGAGAGGAAGCATAGGGAGATAAATTGCATAACCAGAGTAGCTGCACTGTACACCTAAAGCAAACATCTCTCAAAATAACACCAGCTCTGCGAACAGAGATTGGTTGGACAGCAGGTAGTGGATAAAGGGAAAGCAACAGAAACAAAAAAAGGAAATTCAGAAAAGATCTACTCAGAAAATAAATCTTTTTTTTTGTGTCAATCATTCGGGTGAACATTTGACAGCTCTTTCTCATACATTAACTGCAAGTAAGCAAACTGGTTGAATTGTAATTCTGTTGATGCAAAAGTGAACATCTTAAATAAACAAAAGATCCCAAAGCTGAGAGAATAAAGGTCAAGCATGTAACTTATTCATCCTTTTGAGTTAAAGAAGTAAAATCTGTACCACCATTTTATTCCCATGCTAATTACTTTCTTAAGCAAATAATTATGCATGCCACATCTCACCATGTAGACAGTCCATAAATGAATTCTGAAATGCATTCTTTTAAATGAAAGAGCAGAATTCACTAACAAATAGATTATAGGCTTCAAATAATCCAGATTTACATGCTCAGTATTCAAGGCTAATTTCAGTACTTGCTTCAGTCCCAAGGCACTGACTATTGGTTTTAAAGGGTGTGATGGTATTAGGGGGTTATGCAATCTTGAAGTTTCCTTCTCAAGACCATTAAGCAGTGACTTTTAAATTGCTTTGCTTGCAAATTGCCTGGAATGGAAAAATAAAACCCAAACAAAAGGAGATTTAATTCAAAATGTCAATATAAACATGATTTATCTCTGGGACTTTATGTCTCTCTGGCTCTTTTTCCCCTATTGATTTCTCTTTGAAAGTCACTCCTTCTCTCTTTGTGTCTCAAACAAACTAAGCATGAGAGGACAAGCACTTCAAGCATACAAGTTGTTACCCTGAAAGACTTCCCATGATTAGAGTCCAAAGCAACGACCTGAACCTATACATCTTTACATTTAGAATTTGGATAGGATGAGGATTGGAAATGCTACAGACAGGGAACTATGCTTCTTGAAATAGTTAATTTACATTTATGACGATGTTTTAAGGCACCAGACACTTGCAAATTACATCACATTCTTGCTATTGCACACAAACAGCACACAGGCTGCACAAAAAGGGGCTTCTAAACATACCATTCTGTGCTTTGGATCTTTGCAAATCCAACTAGCTGGAAAGATGTTTATAAAAAGTAAGCTTGGAAATGTACTCTAGGAATATTCTTGGAAATAAAGAGGTGACAATTGCAAGTCATCTGTACAAGAAAATCCCAGTGCTCAAAATCCAGATGCTACCTGACTATTGCTAATGTACTCATCTAAATTTCACAAGGAATATTGATGATGATATTGCTCATCTGAACACCTTTGCAGGGTCATTCTGTCATGTCTAAACACTACTAACAGAAGGAGAACTGACAAAAACCAGTATTTAAACAGATAGCTCAGGACATCTCTAATGAACACCGTGGAAGATTTTTCTAAGGTAGCAGCGAACCAGGAAAAGCAAAGGTAATGATGATGGTAGTCAGGTAACTAGCTAAACTAAGGCCAGCAATTCAAACCAGCACAGGACGCAGGAGAGATTAAGGTGGAGCCAAACACGTTCAGAAATACAAAACACCATCAGCAATGAACTTCTGTTACACCAAAATCTAAGCAGGCTTTTCAGGGTCATAAGTGATGCTGGGCAGGAGGCAGTTGTGGTTTTGTTAATTTTGCTGGACTTAAAATCTTCCAGAAATACAAGAAGATTTTGTCTTGAGGGATTGCATTTTGAGAAAAATCAAACTGTCTAATTGGGGTTCAATCATTAATTTTACTATTTATAATGATGAGCAAAAGGAATTTTAACAGGTAGCTCTATGAGCAGTGCAGTAAATTGAACCTGCATCCTCCTAGCTTTGTGTCTTAGTGTTAATTGGCTTGTGTTGGTTGGCTTGTGTATTTAAGAAGATGAGAAGCTATGCCTGTAGGTTGCATTTAAACTCTTTGTCTCTTATGGCTTCACTATTAATCTAATAAAGGTTCATCTCCTGCTGCTATCTTCCTTTCAATGTGAACACTTAGGGGAATCTCTTTTTTTTTTTTTGCCATCTATTTTCTTGAAACTGGTAGTACTTTAATCTCTCTGAGGCCTATACCCCTCTGTAAATTAGTTCAATGTTCACTGGTTATTGGACAGAGGGCAAATACCTTCCACATAGATACATGTATTTACACATACACAGCATGATCCCATACTCCTAATTGCCTAAGCAAATCATACAAACAAATATAAACAGAGTTTTTCCACATGAAAAGTCATAATATTCATTCCCATTGTTCCCAGAAACCCCAAACTTGAGTACAAAAAAGGCCAAAAATTAGGTTTTGCATATTTTGTTTTGAAATGGGTTAGTCTGTTTGTTGGTTTGTTTTTACCACTGGCCAGATATTCTATGGCATAGTTTCCAAACCTTTCCCTGTTCTGCTGTGTAAGCAGAACAGAGCTCAGTCTTCCAAGCCCAGCCCTGGCACTACACAGGAGTACCATTGAGTATGAACTGTTCATATGCAAACTCAGCTCACACAGTCTGAAACCACACACTCCGCCAAGGAACAACTGGAAGTCTGAGAGCTCCCAGGCTGCCTGGGCAAATTACAAAGGGTCCTGCATCACTTGTTAAACAGCATTCACTGGGCCTCCAGTGCCCTCCTACATAATTTATAACTGCTTTTGCCCATGCCCACATTTGCTTACAAGCAGGAAAGCTCCTCAAGGTTTATTTCCACAACCTAGTTCAGAGGAGTGGGCAGCATCTTTCCAAGTGTAGGGCTTGATATATTTGCCTCTTGTCTATAGAGGGAAACCCATCCCACTGATCTGCCAATGTTGTGGCCCATCCACCTGAAAGAGAACAGGAAGGGACTGTCTTTCCAACCAATACAGACATTTCCTGTAACACTTTACAGAGGTGTCTGTCCAGTGATGGAAATGAGCCCAATAGCAGCACAAGGAAGGATTTGTTGGGATCCAGCAGGGCAGTGTGGGGTTTGTTTAGGCAGATTTATGGCGTTTTTAACTTGAGAGTGCTGGAGTGTTATGAATCTTACACTTCCTACTAATAACCACCAAATCCCACTGGTGCCAGTGGATCTCACAAGAGAGTGAGAGAAGGAGCATGTAAGACGAGCTAGGCCAAAGTGCCACAAGAAAAAAATACACTCTCTGAGTTCAGAAGACATTTAATTATCTATTGTAGCAATGAGAAAAAGCCAACACCTGCAGTTCAACCTCTGTTACACATCTCAAGCTCACTGTGTTCCTTGGAGTTAATTTGATTTTGTGTGTGAAAAATCCAGAAGAAAAACATTTGACCTTGTTCTCCAGGTTCCCCTTTCTGTGATTTAGGACATGAGCATCATACAGATTCACTACTGGTTGCTAAACTAGAAACACCCAAATGGGAGGATCCAGCCTTTCTTGCTATATCAGTCACAATGATATTTGAAAGACAATTTGCTCAACACTCCTGTAAAAAGAAACAAAGATGTCACCTGAAACCAGTGCAATGTGCACTTCCTCATAGCTACCTGTGCTTCAGTTAAGAAGCATGATTTGTTTTTCAATGCGTGTGATCACTTGCTGTGTTTACATTATGTCATAAGTGATAGATAAGCAGAATCAAGCATTGACTACATGGGATTAACGTGTTTTTTAAATGCATGTTATTGTTTGAGTGGTTTGAGAAGTGTAATACCTAGAGGAGTGCAGACAAGTGACACTGAGCATGGAGCTCTGAGCAGCACAAGCTGTGAGGCTGGGCAGGAGGCTGCTTATGTCCTTCCTGTGAGAAAGTGGGTCATTTTTTGACACCACTTATTTTTGCTGGATGATATCAGTTCATTACACTGTGTGGGAAGGTGCTAGTTTTGATTGAAGCTTTGCTGGGAGGGTTTCTCATTATTTAATCGATCAAAAGCTGATAACAATTTAGGGCAACCATCTCTGGTAGTCAATAGCTCAATAATTAGCAGTAGTACAGAATAATATTTTTTCTTGCTCTTCTTCATCAGGATACCTGGAAGCTGTTAAATCTGAGAGTAATTGAGCCAGAGAGACTGATGATCTAATGTGCTGTGGTGAGATTAGGACCTACCACTTGCACCACAATTGCCAGCTTCCCTATGTTCAGGGACATTTATACTCCCAGATAGGCACCTAGAGGCCAGACCAACACAGGCATGGTTTCACAGCTCAACTTGATAACCCTGCCAGATGGGACTTCCACCTGTACCCACTCCTTCCAATGTGCACTCTGAAATACCTCCAAAAAGCCTACCAAATACAAGCTCCCAAGTGCTCTGTGAGTTGGGTTTGGCTGTTGGGTATCTGACTAATAATTTCTGCCTAAGATACAGAAGGCTGCTGAAAGATGTCTCAAACTGATCAGATCATAGAATCACACGCAGGCAGGTGAGAGCAACATGTGCTTAACCCAGAGCACCTGCAGCAAAGGCTGCTTCCAGCAAATCCAGCTGTGGATGTGAACCAGGAGAGGCTAGGCAAGAAAGAGACTTATCTACCTGTCATGAAGGAAAAACGGAGAACTTTTAATCACCTCCAGCATATCACTTTGTTAATGCACAGTTCAAGCCAGAAAGCTGCTGTGCAAAGCTAGTGAGCCTGCTGAAAGGTATGCTGTGTGCAGCTGTGCTGCAGCTGGGCCCACCTTAGTCAGCCTTGGCATCTTTACACCTTAATCTGCTGTCTGGAGCTGCTGACGTATGACAGAGTATTTGTGTAGTATTTGCTGTGTTAGTCTTGTATGTGCTGCTAGCTGTAGAAACAGGTACATCTCTACCCCTTGACTTCTGTGGCCTTGAAATCCCATCAGTTTTTGGATGCATTCCCCCATGGATAAGGCATGTGAAGCTCCAGCTGTGATATTCCTGTGCACTTTGAGTCCAGAACCTGCAACTGGTTGAAAAACGTTACCAAAATTACTGTGAGCACAGTGTAGGTAGTGAAGCTTCCCTGTCATGTCATGCACTGTTCAGCAGCTCACCTTGGCAAATCTACTATGACATCTGTTTTGATGAGTAACCTTCCAGATTGCTCAACCTGTAGAAATGTATATATTAAACCATCTTTATGCGATTATATGTGCCTTTGTTATCTGGGGACATGGTGGCACATGCTGATGAAGAAGGGTAGGAAGTGCCATCCATGGGAACTGTCAGATGAATTGTCATAGAATCATAGAATGGCAGGATTGGAAGGGACCTCCAGAGATCATCAAGTCCAATCCCCCTGCAGAAGCAGGTTCACTATGTCATCTCTCCAAAAACCTTGGACCATGCCCCAAGTTTGCAGTGTAACCCCCTTCAGGCAGGGCTCTGCGGTGGGACCATGCCGCCAGCCAGGGCGCTGCAGGGCCCCGGCGGCTCGGGGCGGGAGGCAGCAGCCCGGGACGATCCGGATCGCCGCCCCTTTCTGCTCTGCGGGGTTGCTCACCGCCGCGGGGAGGAGCGGGCACCGGCACCCTATAAGGCCCGTCCGCCTCCCAGGCTCCGGCACTCGCACTGCTGCTCCCAGCGCAGCCTCAGCCTGCTCCCGGAGCCGCACCGGCGGAGACTTGTGCGGGACGCGCCGCACCGCACCTGCCCCGGCGGGACGCTCCGCATCGCACCGCACCGCTCCGATCCTGTCCCGGCCGGGCGCGCCGCATCGCTCCACGTCTCACCTACCCCAGCGGGACGCTCGGCAGTGCTCCGCACCGCACCTGCCTCAGCGGGACGCTCCGCACCTCACCTGTCCCGACGGGACGCACCGCGCCTCTCCGCTTCACACCCGCCCAGCGGGACACACCGCACTGCTCCGCATCTGCCTCAACGGGACGCGCCGCACCTCTCTGCCTCGCACCCACCCGGCGGGACGCACCACATCACACTCCACCGCTCCGCACCTGTCCCGCCTGAACGCGCCTCACGTCTCCGCCCCGCACCAGCCCCGGCGGGCCACAGGTTACCGCGGTGCTCCAGCGGAGCCCTGTCCCCATCCCCTTTCTCCTGCACAGGCCGCCCCTTGCCGGCCCTGCGGGGGCAGCAGCCGCTCCTTTGATTTTGGGGCAGATCCCTGGCCCCAAGGACAAGCCCCTCCGACAACATGGGGCAATTCACCATCTGGGACTATGTGGTCTTTGCGGCCATGCTGCTGATCTCAGCTGTCATCGGGGTCTACTATGCCTTCGTGGGAGGTGGGCAGAAGACATCTAATGACTTCCTCATGGGGGGTCGCAGCATGAACGCTGTCCCTGTGGCACTCTCTCTCACGGCCAGCTTCATGTCAGCTGTCACCGTGCTGGGCACCCCTGCTGAGATCTATCGCTATGGTGCCATCTTCTGTGTCTTTGCCATCACCTATGGTCTGGTGGTGCTGTGCAGTGCCGAGATCTTTCTGCCTGTCTTCTACAAGCTGGGCATTACTAGTACCTACGAGGTAAGATGGATTGGAAGGAGTCTTTCCACAGTCAGCAGGGAGCTGGGAGGCTTCTTGTGCCTGCTTTCTACATATCTCCGCTTGGTCTCTTCCCCCAAACACCCCTGCACTCTGTGCTGCCCTATATCTCCACACTCCTGTTGTGGTTTTATCCAGCCCAAGAGCAGGCTGCAACCTGCTCTGTCTCCAAGTCTGTCCACATTGCCTCTACAGACAGGAGAAGCTCAATCCTGCTGTCATGGCTCAGGAGCTGTACATCATGCCAGGTTTATTTCCTCACTCCAGATACTTGGTTCAGCAGGTGGATTAATCCTCATGCAGCTTGAAAGATGACCTGTCATTAGTGATGAGTATTTAATATACCAAGAGCAGAGTGCAAGAGCAAATGTACAAACCAGAGGTCTCACATCTAGTTCTTTCCAGATAGATTTCTAAGCTTAGGTGCAGCCACAAAAGTCCCCCTCTGGCAGAGTAGGTATTTGTGCTGTTCCTAGAGATTTTGAGGAGACTCTCTTTCTACTAGAGGGTATTCACACTGGTGAAGTTCTTCTTTAAACACTGGAAAAGGCTAGTCAGGGGAGGTGTTGAAATTACCATCCTTGGAGGTATTTTAAAGATGCATAGATGAAGTGCTGAGGGACTTGATTTAGTGGTGGTTTTGGCAGTGTGAGGTTAGTGGTTGGACTTGATGATTTCAAACGTCTCTTCCAATCAAAATGATTCTATGATTCACTATGGTTATACAGGGTGGTCAGCAAGTGCTCTGTGTCTGCAACAGGTTTTCTTACTTCTACCATAATATGACTGAGCAGGTCTTCAGCTCAGTGTGTAAGTTAAAACTATAGTTATCAGCACAGAGACATCTGGGATGGTGGGACCAATCACAGTTAGAGTTTGACTGCTTTGGGGTGAGAAATCACTTGGTCAGGATTTTATTCTGATTTAGAAGATCTGTACAACCTGTTAATGTTCCTGCATGGAGATAGTTCCTAGCTGCATATTTGGAGGCAAGTTACTCTTTCCACAGATGGCACTGGGGAAAGGGGCGTTGGTGTGGGTGAAAGTCCTTGAATAGTTACTTTGGTTGTTATCATTTTATTACCCTAAACAGGGGCATTGCAGCACTGGATGATGAAAACAAGGTTTCTGTTGATAGATTTAGATAAGATTTCACCAAAATAATTTTTTTTTTATTTTCCAGTGTGTTTTGAACTGCTAATCAGTCCTGGTACTTAAAAAGGGACTTTCTAAAATAAAGACTTACGATTGTAACTGGAAACTCACTGACAATCATGGGGTTAAATAAGCATAATGCACCTATAAAATATATAGCTTTAATTTGTGGACAGAGTTCAGAGATAAAGTAACTTTTTTTGTCTAACCAGGGCTTCAGCACTGCTTGCTTGTGTAGATATGTTTATAGATAAGATTTTAAAAGCTCAGTTCATCAAAGAGCACTTTGGGATACTTCAGTGTTTGCTTGTGTTGACTGAACAGATTGGTGGACAACGAAGATCCCTTTTGTATAACCACACACCCTGTAGGGTCGTTAGGATAGATGGTGGGAAAAGATCTGCCCTACAGCATGACAAAGTCATTCAGCTGTTGTGGTGTCCCAGCCTAGACAGAAAAATGATGCAAATGTTGCAAAATATTAGATTTCCACTTACCAGTAGAATAAGGTGAGCTGCTTTGGGCAGTGCAGGAGGTGAGGTTACCATGGGAGGAAGCCACTGACCACTAAAAACCTTCTGCCCTCTTTCATAGCAGTTCAGATGCACACACATAATGCCAGAGTTTCCAAATCAACCAAGGCTAGGAATAGCCATAATATTTTCTCTTGCTCTCCAATTTCACAAGGCAAGTGGATTCTATTGTTTTCTAGTAAGTCATTGTGAACTTTTAGGTTTCTCTGTGCAGAGTCAAAAGGTGGGCTTGATGACCTTCATGGGTCCCTTCCAACCCAGGATATTCAGCGGTCCTGTGATAATATGTTCTGGTCTTTGCCAGCTCACACTGTACAGCTCCTCGTCTATTGAGTGCCTTGAGACAGCTGGATAGCACTATTTTACATTCTACAGACCCTATGGTATACTAAGTAGCTACTATCTGCTTTCACTTGCTTGTGTATTATTACCTAGTGGTGATGTCTATAATGAAATATCAAATCACATTGAAAGAGGTATCAATTGAGATGGCTCTATGAGATCTGTCCATTCTAAATATGGTGGTTTAGCCAGGTGTCCACCAAGTCACAATATCACTCCCCTTCCTAAACTGGACAGGAGAGAGAGAGAAATATGAGCGNTCTCTGCTCCCAGGTGGCCTCCAAGGACTGCAGGGGCACAGCTGCCTCACCATGGTCCTCACCACAGGTCACAGGGGAGTCTTTCTTCCAGGACTTAAGCACCCTCCTCCTCTTCCTTCTCCACGGACCTTGGTGCCTGTGGAGATGTTCTCACATTGTCACTCCCTGTTGCTTCTGCAGTTCTACAACTGCACAACAAATTATTCTCCTTCTCAAATATGTTATTCACAGAGGTGTTAGCTCAATCACTAATTGGTCAGGCCTGGATTAGGTGAAGGGTCCAACTTAGAATTGACTGGCCCTAGCCCTATCAGCTATAGGGGAAACTTCTGACAGCTCTTTGTTTAAAGAAGCCACCTCTGTAGCTCCTTCCATGACCAAAAAACCTGGCCCAGAAAAAACCACTACATATGAAAATGTTAAAATGATGCTGTGCCCTTTTTGATCTTCTCATCACTTCACTCCTATCAATGCAAAGTTTTGGTATAAACATTTGCTTTTTCTTCTTTGTTGCAGTATTTAGAGCTTCGGTTTAATAAATACCTGCGCCTCTGTGGAACAGTCCTCTTCATTATACAAACGGCAAGTAAACCTCAAAGCTGTTCTCTGGTCCTTGTACCCGCCTGCACTCTTCAGCTTAGTGTAACTGGCTGCTTTCTCTGAATGGTTGATGAGGTTACCACAGTCCATGGGTGTCTGGGAGTGGAAGAAACAAAGCTGTTTTTTCTCAAAAGCAATGAGGTGGGGAGTGGGTGCTGGGCTACCTGCCCCTTGGGTCTCTGCGTGCATTGTTGAGTACCCAGAGCAGTCACTTGGCATCAGCGCTACGCCAAGAGACAAGTAACCCTTCGCTGCAGGGTAGCAGTGAAGAGCAGTAGTTTGCCTGCCTGCTGGAGAAACCCACAATGGGTTCAAAATGTAAACATGTCCCAATTAGCTACAGCGGCAGTTTTCATCCTCTGATGCATGGATTCTGGGAGCCTGACTAGTTCTCAAAGGTCTGTGAAAGGTGACAAAACAAGCTGTCATGAGCTGTCATTAAAGCACAAGGGTTTGCACCACCACCACTGGAAAAAAAAGTGTGTGTTTGCAAACTGAGAACCATCCTCTTTCTGCCTTTAACATTAAACTAAAGCAGTCCTTGAAATAATTGTTGGTTCAGTTTGCTGTACCCAGCCCATTCAGAGAGGCTAGTATGAGACCATAGCTTTTAAATGTACAGTGAGCATACACCAATGCATCAAACCCAAAAATGTATTATTTTGACATTTTGGGGAAATTCAAAGCAGGAATGAATATATCAGAAAGCTTTTCAAGTTACATGCTGGCTTTTTGCCTGGTTTTATACTTTTAAAATACATCATAAGTTATAGGGTGATTACACCTGCACCAATAAGATGGTGGTCAGTTATTTGAACAGTGTTGCTTAGCTGGCATTTAGAGATACACAAACTCATAGAAAAACTGGAGTGCTAGAATTTGTGAATCTTGATATTGTTGCACCAGCAAATACAAAGACATTACAGTCATGCGTGTTGGAACAAGCCAAGCATAATATTTGCTTGGGAAGATCAGAAAAAGATTTATATACAACTTAAATATGTGCTCAAGGAAATGCCCTAGAGATCTATAGATGTCTTTCTATGGCAAGCGTTAACAACTTTACCTGAATGAGACGAATAGTGAGGAAAGAAAACCCCATAAGATTTTAATGGTGTAATTTTAAACTGTTCTATGAATGTTTTCATGTGCTTAGAGGACGAAAAAAGAATAGGAATATGCAGTAATTCAATCCCAAAATCTACTGAAGAAGTGGAAAAATTGTATAATCAGTCCTGTTTTAATTTACACAAAAATGTGATCATACTTGAGACAAATTTTAATTTCTGATGGTTCAAGGCTTCTGGTGCTTGTTCGCTGTGTATGAGAAAGCCACTTTCTCATCTTGAATTCCTGAATTACCAGCATTGGAAAGATATGGGTTTGACTGTTAGATGAATAATGAAATGGCTGGATGGTTGCATCTAAAGAGTTGCAATCAACAGCTAAGTGTCCTAATGGAAACCAGTAATGAGTGGTATCCTTGAAAGGTCTATACTGGGATCAATACTATTTAATACCTTCATTGATAACATAGATAGTGGAAATGAGTTCACCCTCAGTAAATTTATGGATGACACCAAGCTGTGTGGCACAGCTGATTAGCTGGAGGGACTTCAGGAGTGGACCCATGTGAACTTCACGCAGTTGAAGAAGTCCAAGTTCAAGGCCCTGGTATGTACCTGGGTCAGGACACTCCCCAGTATCAGTATGGATGGGGAGGACAAACGGATTGAGAGCAGCCCTTCAGAGAAAGACCTGGGAACAGTGGTGGATGAAAAATTGGACATAGACCAGCAATATGTTCTTGCAGCCCAGAAGGCTAATCCTGTCCTGAGCTGCATAAAAAGAAGCATTGCCAGCAGGCCAAGGGAGGGGATTCTGCCATTCTGCTACACTCCTACACTATCCAGCTCTAGGGTCCCAGCACAGGGAAGATGTGGACCTGCCGGAGCAGGTTCAGGGGAGAGTAATGAAGATAATCAGAGGAATGGAACACCTCTCCTATGAAGAAAGGCTGAAAGAGTTGAGATTGTTCAACGTGGAGAAGAGAAAGCTGTAGGCAGACCTTACTGTGGCCTTTCAAGGGGGCTTATAAGAAAGGTGGAGAGAGAGACATTTTACCCTAGTCTAGACTGAGAGGACAAGGAGTAAAGTTTTTAAACTGAAAGAGGGTAGATTTAGATTAGATATTCGGAAGAAATTATTTATTAAAAGGGTGGTGAGGCATAGAAACAGGTTGCTTAGAGAAGTTGTGGATACTTCATCCCTGAAAGTGTTCAAGGCCACGTTGGATGGGGGTATGAGCAACTTGGTCTAATGGAAGGTGTCCCTGCTCATGAGAACGAGGATTGGACTAGATGATTGGGACCCTTCCCACAAAAACCAATCTGTGATTCTACCACTGAACAGCACATGCTAACAATCCCTGTATAGACAGCAAGTCAAACATTGACTGGGCTTGACAAGTCTCAGTATCTGGCTGAAAAGTAATACAGCTAGTTCTGAGGAGACATTCACCAGGTACTGCTCAGGACTGTCAGCTTTCTTGGCATACTAACTATATATTAAAACCTAGAGAGGACTCATTGCACTGAAACAAGCATGCACACACATAATGGAAGTAGTTAATGGGTAGTAATAACTATGTCCACCAGTGGTCCCACCATCCTTTCTGGCATGTGCTTGTAGCAGGTGTGTAGCAAGGGGCCAGGGCAATCTGGTCATGCTGGGTGAAGCAGCTCTTCCAGACTAATTTTCTCCCACAGCTGGATTACTGCTCATTCCAGTTACCTCTTGGCTCTCCAGCATAGCTGCTGGTCATGTGGCAGAGCTCTGCCACGGGGACTAAATACAACCTGGTCAAAAGCTACAGTGAGTAATCCAGTGGTTAGCCATCCTGCACCTGTACCAAGAGCAGACTCCACTCACAGGAAGGGCAGAAGCTTACTGAATGCTCGATGAGGTCTGCTGCTTTTCCATGCCCAAGTCCCACTCCTGTAAATCAGGGAGTCAGAAAAGTTCAGCCATGGAAAGCTGATGCAAGTCAGCTCAGGACTTGACTGTAGTTTGGATCATTTGAATCAAGACCACTAACCTTCACAGAAGTTGTCTGCACATTGCAAACTGTACTCCCCTGAACCTGTCCTAGCAGTACAAGGCTGTAATAATACAGAATCTCAACAGTTGCAAGGGACTTCGAAAGATCATCTAGTCCAATATGTCTGCCAGAGCAGGACCTCCTAGAGTAGGTCACACAGGAACTCATCCAGGTGGGTTTTGAATGTCTCTGGAGGAGACTCCACAACCCATCTGGGCAGCCTGTTCCATTGCTCTGTCACCCGCACAGTGAAGAAATCCTTCCTTGTAAGCAATCAGGAATTGAAAATACACACAAATAAATGATAGAGGATATCAGTGTGTGAATCTCATTGTGCCCACAAAAGTAGATGAAGTAGTTCCTTGCTCTGTCTGGGTAAATACATCTTTACTTTTATTGGGTGAAAATAGAAATCTGCTGATAATCATGCATGGCTTCATCTTCCAGGAGTATAATTCCTTATAATGTTATCCATAATATCTAATGCTATATTTTTTGTTCTTACTCACATGCATTATAGTTGCATACTGAGAGGCACATTGATCCCAAGACAGAAAACAAATCATAATAGATTCCTTGGCTAACTGTGTGTAAACCTCATCAACTTCCTTTTGCTTTTGTTTCTGCCATAGGACTGCATTTTTAAAGCAGTAAGATAAGTTAACCATTGTAACCAGGAGAAGCTGGAGAGTCCCTGGTATTTGTTTTAAGAGCACTAGACTGTGAGACTGCAGTGCTAGTTAGTCTCAGACATTCATCTTTTAAGAACTGGAATTATTTCTTAACAGTTATGAATTTAGGAAATACAGATTACATAAATGCTTGAAAAGAAATAATCTGAGAAATCACCTCTCCAGGAGTTTAAATTTATTTTGATTATATTTCTTTTTTTTCCCCTCCTAGAGTTTGTACACTGGTATTGTCATTTATGCTCCAGCTTTAGCACTAAATCAAGGTAAGACGAGCATACTGCAACTATTCTTCTACTGTCATTTTTTTTCCCCTGCATATAGTACTGGTATACCTTTTTGTTTTTTTAGTAATACACACCCGAAAATATAGCTCAAAGCTTTACTATGAAGTCTTGTAAGGTTTCTGTTGATCCTAACGGAAGCTCTGATAGAAAGCTTCCTGTTTTTAACACCAGAAGTATAGAAGAGGCTTGAGAGGGAAACCTATGCTTATTTATTCTACCTCTCATGCAACATCCTTAGCTAGTGGCTAAATTAAAGAAAGTTAAGAAGACTTAAGTAAATTTTGAAGGCCACACAGAGACTAAACACACATTTAAACCCCTTGGTTAAGTGGTCTTGCTCAAGAGGAGAGTGAGGCAAAAGTTCTATAAAAATGGGTTTGGGCTGCCTGGAACTGTTTAACTCAGTATACCATTTTATCAGGAAAACAAAATCAACAGTAAAGAGGTCTTCAACTTAAGATGTTTATTGTAATATTTACAACATGAAATACTTCAGTTTTCAAAATGAGTCTTTGCTTTGAAAATGAGCCACAATTATTTTTAAGGGGGGAAAAAAAGCCATTATGTGGAGCCAAATTAGACTTTTAACCTGACACAATTAATTTGTCCACTTGGCAAGAAAAGGCAATAACTAAATGCAAATAAAAAAAGAATATTTTTGGCTGGAATTAAAATCACAATTGTTCTGTTTGTTGGCTCGGGTTTGTTTTGGCTTGTTTGTTGAATAAAAAAAGAACAAAAAATCCAACACTGTTTGCATTAGTTTCCTCTAGTGTATAAGTCTCACTGATTTTTTTGTCCTTGTTGTTTGCATTTGCCCTGCAAACACATGCTAAACTAAGCTATGACCTAGCTGTCACCTAACTAGAAGCATTAGTTTTGTTGCATTGTTTCTCATCAGACTGAGCTATCTTTTGGGGAGCCCCCAAGTGCCCTGCCTGGCAGCATGTGAACATGCCAAGCTGGGACAGTGACAGCCTGTATGTCAGCCACAGCACAGTGTTGTCTGGTGTAGACACTCTGTCATGTTTCCCTAAAAGAAAGAAGCATAAAAGAAAGGCTTTTAGTCTGACGCATTTCTTCCAGACTATGCTTGAACCACCTTGTGGAGCATCCCCATTGCTTTAATCCCTGCCTAAGGATCTCATGAGACTACCCAGACACTTCAAAGGAGGATACATATTTTAAAACTGTTCTGAGTTGGGGCCTTCAAACATATTGGATGTGTTGTTTGGCAACATTCATGTTAAAAAAATTTAACTTCTTAAATCCTGACATATTTCTAACCTTTTAGCAGAGTCCAATATGTGTAACAACTGTTTCATTTATAGAACTGATTAGAGTCAATCTAACTTTCAATTGCCATTTCTGCCTCCTACTTTAGTGTGTAACTTATTTCTAATTTTTTTTCAAGAACCATATTGGAGGAGAAAAAATGACCTTCAGTGTTTGTCCCTGATGATACCTCATTAACACTGGTGCCATTTCCATTTTTTTTCAGTCACTGGCTTTGACTTGTGGGGTGCTGTGGTGGCGACTGGTGTGGTCTGCACTTTCTACTGCACACTGGTATGTGGGCCCTTTGTTCCTTTTATCATTCATATAAAATATGGGATTTATTGAGAAGTAGCCTAGTAACCAGATTACCCCATGGAACTACATTTCACAGTGTAGTTGTAGTGACAGGACCATATTTACCCAGAGACTTTTCTGGATGCAGAGGTAGCCACTGTGTGACTCAAACTTTTTGTGTTTTGATATGCTCAAACTTCTGCTGTTGCTGAGAGAACAACAAAAAGATAGATTTCCCTTCCTAAATTTCCTCCTGTGATTTTTCTTGCAATTTAGTGGGCTTTAGCTGTGCAATTTATCAAGCACCTGCTTAGCACCTCTATAATAGTCCTGTTTATTGTTGAATAAAGCCACTGAAAATATCAAGTGCCACATGAATAGATTGATCTTTAGATTAGTGTTAATTAACCAAGTGTCTAGAAATTATTAAATGTAACCACAGTGACAAATTTGTTTGTGTATATTGGATTAAATCATGTTTATTTTCATTCACATGAATGGTATGCCTTCTGGAGTTAGTGGTCCTGTGTATGTAAGATGAGCACCGTCTGCCAATTTATCTTTTGATTCAAGTTTCTGGATTAGGTTATGTGATGATGGAAATACTGGATTAAACTATGTGTATGGACAAAGTAAATTCCAGCATACTTCAAAAAAAGGGCCAGGATGTCCTGAATATATTCCAGGATGCAATTCCTGAACTCTCCAATACAGAATTATTTCTATTAAAGAAGATGATGAAGTTCATCTATTGTGCATAATACAGATATTGATGTTTCTCTTAGTTGAATGTCAGTGCAGTGCAAGATCGCTGCTGCCCTGTTGTATCTGATACGTACTGTTCCTCCTGCAGGGTGGTCTGAAGGCAGTGGTGTGGACAGACGTTTTCCAGGTTGGAATCATGGTCGCTGGATTTTCATCTGTCATTATACGAGCTGTGGTGGTTCAGGGGGGAATCGAACGCATTGTAAATGATTCCTACCATGGAGGAAGATTGAACTTCTGGGAGTGAGTTTGTACTTGCAGATGATGTTCTTTATTCTCACAAACAGAGCCCATGTGACTAACTGTGAAATTAAATTGCTACCAAAGGAGAAGGATGGGAGGAGTTGTGACCATATTGTTATATATTTTTGAACAAGCTTACCTAGTTTGAGGGATACATTTTAGGTTTTATACCATGCAAAATCTTGTAAAATAAAAGACTTTTTACTTAGTTAGCTGTGTGTTTTAAGGACACATTTTAGATTCTGCTGAAAGTGAATAGTTAATAGAAGAGGACAACTGTATTTATACTCATGATTTGCAAACAGCTGATATGGCATTTCAGCTACTGAAGCAACACAACTTTGAAAATAATAATTTTTGTGTAATTTGTAAAGGGCAAATGCTTTTCTTTACCCTGAAAGAAAAATTAAGACTTAATTAAAATTAAGTCATTTTAATAGTATTTCACCCTACATGATTGTAGCTAATAATAGCCTAGAAATATTGTTTTGCAAGGTGAAGAATATTTGTTCTGAAAGCATTGAATCAAAAGCTATTGCAACATTAAAAAGGAAAAAAGTTATTGTGCTTTTGAAGAATAAAACTTTATTCATTGCTGTTAGTGAAAGTTTAGTGCAACAAGTATTGCCTTTGCCCTTTTGTCTTTCAGTTCACAATATTAATCTTTTTTTTTTTTGGTAAATTTCTTCACCAAATTCTTCAGTAAATAATTCTTCTGTGGGTATTTTTTTTTTAAATTGCAAATACTAATTTTTTTCAAGCGGTTTGGCTGATTTGCTGTGGTTATATTGCATTGCTTCTTTCCCTCAATCATAGAGTTCACATATAAAAAAATAAAAGGAATTAAAAGGAATATAGCAGGTGAAATAGTATTACATTGTTCACCAGGATAAGTATCGTTTATTGCTATATTAAAATGTGATAAAAAATATAATTAGTTATGACTATCTAAAATATGTTATTCAGAGATAAACCAGTAAAATGTTTTATAGAGTCTCTGCCTACAAAGGCTGGGCATGTCAACACACTTTTATATTGGTGTTTGACTGATGACCCTGTAGATAAACAGGAATACTAAAGTTTTTACTGAGGCATCATTTTATTGCAACAGTCAAAGGCATCGTACAGCTTTCCGTAAGACTGTCGTTTACAGGCATATAAATCAGCTCTCCACCTTTGAATACATCAAAGTGTTTCACTGGATCAGGATTTCAGCTCTAAGTTTTAAAATTTGCTTTCCATAATTTCAGATAAGGTTGAAATAGATGAATGTCCAAAATCTGGCCACATTAAGAGAGTTTGTATCGGAACAAATATGAGGATTTTTTTTTTTTCTACTAGACATTAAAGTATTCTTGTAATGATAAGATTTTAATATTCTGATTTTTCCCCCCTCTTTTCCTTCTCATTGTAGCTTTAATCCCAATCCTTTGCAAAGGCATACTTTCTGGACAATTGTTATAGGTGGAACTTTCACATGGACTAGCATATATGGGGTCAACCAGTCTCAAGTACAGAGATATATTGCATGCAAGAACAGGTTCCACGCAAAAATGTAAGTCTGTGTACAGTAGCTTTTAATGACTGAGTTTAGCAGGGACTGTTCTTTGTGAGACTTTTTCCAAAGAAATATTTTTCGTCTATACAAACCTCATTTGTAAAGGGTAACAACTTTTACTTACATTTGCTGTAACATTGAACTTTGTGCCAGACTATTTCACTGTACCAAAATTCTTGCATACAAATAGCTGCATCAAGTTTATATGCAACCTAAAGACCAAATAATACAGTACTTGTGCTGAAGCCATGTCAAGACAGCATCTTGAATTGCTACTCTATTAAACCTAAATCATTGTGTGGGAATTTTGCATAAGTAAAAACTAAAAGATTTTTCCGAGTATGGAGTATAGATATGCATGAGAAAATGCTGAAGTGTTTTATTCAGTGGTAAAATTGCTGAAGAATCATATATCTTGTTTTCATAATAATCATGACTTGATTTTTAGGAATTCACCATGGAAACTGACAGAGAGTTCTGTTTTCCTTGAATTTAAACATTTCTGGTCAGCATTTAGTTTAGAATGGAGTGTATTTACTAACTCTATTATCTTACCTGTATCTTTAGTATCATTCTAGAAGTTCATAACTCAGGATTTAAGAATTAATAGTGAGCTCATTAAGTCAATTTATAGGAGAAATATACAAATACACATTATGTAAATGAGTAAATAAATACACATTATAACCATAATAATATTATAAGGTGTTTTATGAAGGCTTTCACTTTAAAAAGTTATCAAAATACTCATAAAATCATGCATAATTTAGAACCAAAATATTTTGATTATGGCAATAAAGAAAATAAACTTTTTAGCCATCTATGCTGCAGGTAGGAATGAGCTAATGCTCATCATCAGCCACATCTTCAGCATACAGTCCAACATCTCTAACACATCACATGGCTTCTCCACAGATCACAGGCTTCTCTGGCATGTGTCTAGGTTCCAGGTTCTTGCCACTGCAGAGGGAAGAGGTGCATCCCACGTCTGTAATGCTGCCTGGCATGACTATATAGAAAAAACAGCTGCTTATATTGTGCCAGATTTGTGTGCTAGTGAGAGTGGTCTTCCCAAGCACCTGCTCTGCTTAAGGCTGTGCTTTTCTCTCACACCCTCCCTAACCCCTTTGTAAGGAGAAATGCCTCCAGGGCATCCCAGAAACAGAGTGTGGCCAGGGGGCATCTGGCAACATGGAAGCTTCTGGGCAGACTTCCTGAGATGTTGCAGCAGTTTTGGCTGGTGCTGCAGGCTGTCTGGTTCTGGACAGGTTTCTATTTAGTTCATATCTCATACTGTATTAGACTTAATCGGTACAGACTGTGGGCTAACAGCACTATCACATCTGTTCTTTAAGGAGCTGGATTGATTTATCTCATTGATTAGATTTTGTGCTACGTCTGTTCCTGAGTGCGTTATATCAAGGTAAATTATGCCAATGCAGGAAAAACTTCAGATAAATGGATGCAAGACATACAGCCAATATGTAAGCATCTATAAGAAGACGACTACTTCCTTTTCACTAAATTAGTCTAGAGATAAACTTGAAGTGCTGCTGGTTCTGTGTTTAGACTCCGCATAATTGCAAGTGCAAAGCATAAATGCAGAGTTTCATCTACTATGTATCACCTTTTATTTATGTAACTCATTTTTAAGACTTTACATTCTGCTTGCCAATAATTTTTCTATGGTATAATACTGGTAGTTCAACCAGTTAATCTGCGGTATGCCTTTCTGAAAATGTCTATTCCAATGCCTAACAGGGCCTATAGCTTACTTCTTCATTCACCCTGATGGTTCTCTAGAGCAGTTCAAAGGCTGGTGCCCTTCACATTCTTGGGAACTGAAAACACTAAAAGGCCTTCTGAAGTATTACAAGCACGGATGTATTTGCACAGAAACCAAAGGTTCTCCCGGTGGAGGTCTTGGCAGTTGGCTCAGGTCCAGGGTATGTGATCTGTCAGGCAGTGAAATCAATTTTGTTGGATGGTACAGAGATAACCAGGAGGCAAGTGCTGGAAAGGAACACTGTTTTTCAAGGCCAAGCTCCTGTGGGTATGTTTGCTTGAACTGACCACACTAGGTGAGAACTTTGTGACCCAGGAGTCATCAAGAGCTGAGAAACATTTGAGAAGATCAGATAGATGCAGGGGTAAAGTCCTCACTGGATTAGAAAGATTTGTTTTTCTCTGACAATAGAAGCTGCCTGTTGTGTATGGCAAAGTAGCATTAATGCATGTTGAAAATGTGTTTCTGTTCTCAGCATTTAGCTGCAGTTCCTATCAGGATATGGGGAGGCAACGAGGTTACAAGACCATACCAGGCTCCAAGTTATTTAGCTACTGAAGGGAAAGCCCTGGGTCAGTTTCAACCCTCTTTTCTCTGGAAGTGGCAGTTTTAGGTGGCTGCAGGCCAACCAGGTCCCAGTGCTTCATTGCTGCCTCCCACAGAGACTGTTCCAGGAGGAAATGGGGGATTTGTTGCTTTGCAAGGGCAACTCTAGCATTACATAAGCATGGCAGTGCAGCTCCAGAGGCAAAGGAGTGCTGGTACTGACTAAAAGGTACCCCTCACTTTGATCTAGGGCACCTCACCTTACAAATCTCTCTGGGGTTTGTCTTTATCATGGGGTGTGGCAAAGGGGGAAAAGCATATTCTTGCCAGCTGCCTGTGACGTAAAAACTGGCACACACGAAACAGGGGGGTTGCTGTATTGCTCCCATCATCTCCTGAGCAGGCTTTGTCAGTGGGTGGACGCTCAGACCTTACCACCAAAACCAGAAATGTAATTCCTGTATTTAATAGCATTATTTCACACTGATTGAAATGCTAGAGGCTGTATTGTGACTCCTTTTCTGGTGAATGGCTACTGAGTGCTGGCATGGGTATTTATCCACTTGGTCCCAGCAAGGTCTTGCAGAAGGTCGAGCTCTAACATGGCATGTCTGTGTGTGCTGGTGCAGGTCCCTCTACATCAACCTGCTGGGCCTCTGGGCAATCCTGGTCTGTGCAGCACTCTGCGGCCTGTCCCTCTACTCCATCTACAAGGACTGTGACCCGTGGACAGCAAAGCAGGTGTCAGCACTTGACCAGGTAGGGACCCATGTTTCACGAGAAGGCGATGAGAGGACATTCTTCCTCTGCAGCCGTAACAACCAGTCAGGTGGGGTTCAAGAGACAGAGGCTTGGAAATAATGACATGTCTGAGTCCTGTAGTAGCTGTCTGTAATGTGAAGGGATTAATCTGAGACCATAGTGGGAGACAATATCCTGAAGAGATCAGCAGACGTATCCTCATTATGGTTCAGTTCTAGCGTCCTCCAGCTGTCATGGAACTGCAGGTGCCAGCATCAGGTAGAGAGAGCAGCAATGTGGAGAGTGTTCAATCCACTCACCTCTGCAGAGTATTTCACACAAAATAGGCCCATGAGTGCCAGCATTGTGTGAAGCAAAGCTTGAGAGAGAAGCAAGGAGAAGAGGCGGGCACCAGGGACAGCTGAAAATGCAGTGCCTGATTGAGTGACTGGGGGCCTGGGAGAGCTGCCTATATCACCTAACATAAACTTCTCTGTGGCAAGGCAGGAGAAAGCTTTTTTTAGTTCAGAACATAACAGTGCAAAGCATACACCCAGAAGAAGGCTACCAGCAGGTACTGCTTTGCTAGTGTCTGTGCCCTCATTTGGAGGAGAGCTGAACAATCAAACTGTCATATCGTGCTGCACAGAAAACACCTGTAACTGGCAGCAACCTCTACCTAGATAGGCTGTGAGCAGCAGATTTACTTGAGGAGCAAGAGCTTGGGGACCCTATAGACTGACCAGAGTCAGGACCCAAGGAAATCATACAATACTTTTTTTTCATATGTTTATGTCTGGGATAATCATAGACTCTGGATAACAGCCCATGGACACTAACTGGAAAGCCAGGAAAATAGCACAGAGTACCTGTGGGAGGACTACTTAGTCTTCAAGGGTAGAATAAAATGAGATACAGAGAGCCAAGGAAATTAAGTTGTTCCTGTCAGTCAGATTCCTTTGGTGGAAACTGGAAGCAAGATACTAAAAAGACCCACTTGTCTGTGAAAAAAATGTTTCGCGGGAAGAAAATCTTAGAATTCCTATCTCTTTCCACCACTCAGATCTTGCAAAGGTCAACAAATGACACACAGTTTCCAATAAGGAAATTGTTTTCAGATACCCTGAGGTTATTGGATTGTGTCTAAAATCTTTTTTTTTTGTAGTCTATAGCAGACGTAAGCATCTACTGTGGCATCCAAGCCAAACAGAGTGATGTACAATACAGGCAGCTAGCTGCCCAGTGCTAGCTTACTGTATCATCATCTCTGGAAACCAAGCCTGAGGGTACAGATGTATGCACACCTCTGCTGGGTGGTCTAAACAGACTGTGTTGTATCTTGAGTGAATATTTTAGGATTGATCTTCTCTGTAGAAAAACAATAGTGCAAAGTGTAACATTCAAAATTAAAACAGCTGGGCAGAACATCAATGAGGTGGTTATAACAGAAACTTTATGATGACAAAAAGTCAGGGCAACATAATAATATTTCTTACTTTCTGAATTTTTTAGCTAATGCCATTCCTAGTGCTGGATATTTTCGAGAAGTACCCAGGACTGCCAGGGCTTTTTGTGGCTAGTGCCTACAGTGGGACATTAAGGTAATTTAATAATTTGCAACCTAGTGGGTTTTTCTGGGCTTGTGTTTTTTGTTTTTTTTTTTTTTTTGTTAGAGCTCAAGATGCATTTATACTGAAACTTGTACTAAAATGTAGTTCATTTCTTTGTCTATCAAATTTTTGTTCTTAAAAAAAACCTCTGTAAGATCTTTGCTGATTAAAAATCCATAGTTCCCAATAGTGTTGCTTTGAGGTCCTAGGACTCAAAGCTCTTTGGAGTTCCCTACTAGGAACATGAGGAAACTGCTACCCCCACATGATATTAGATGACTATAATGAAATTATCTGAATCCTCCTCTAAGAGTGCAAAGTAATCAGCGACCTGCATGAAGGAATGTTACCTACCCAGATGTGTGCTGTGTAGATCATTTATGATGCTATTGCGTATTGTTTACAGCTTTGTCACATGTAAGAGATATTTTCATTGACGTCTCTAGGCCCATCTTTTCAGGAAGATTTGCCTTGTCTTGACTACAAGCACTTATTTTAAACAATTTTTACAAGCTATTAACTGCATTACCTGGAATAATAAGTTATTTCAACCAATACAGCAATTATATTAGTTTCCTGACACTGTTCTAGACATTGACAGTTTCTCTCTTCTGTGTGTTACATATGATTTCAGCTTCTAATATTAAAAAATTGTATAAATCTCGCCTTCTGTAGTACAGTGTCCTCCAGCATCAATGCTCTGGCTGCTGTGACTGTCGAAGACCTCATTAGGCCATACTTCAAATCCCTCTCTGAAAAGAAGTTATCATGGATTTCCATGGGGATGAGTATGTCTGGAAAATATCTTTTCCACTTTGCTTTACAAAGTGACGGCTTGATTCTGATCTGGCAGTGTAACTCAGGAGTTCACACCAATAGGACTACGTCGATGTAATACTTGGGGCAGAAGAGATCGGCTGTGTAGGTTTTACACAGAACAGGGGATAAGCTATTTCAAGGGAGCAGAAGGAAAAAGGAAACCATCTTTTTTGATCTTTAAGCAGGAAAGATGCGCTGGATCTGTATCCAATAATGATTTGCAATACTACAAAGCCGAATGTCTCAGACTGAAACACGTTATTTTTCTTCCATCTGTCAAAATTGAGAAGCATAGGAAACAGTTTTGTGACAAACCTTTTGATCTGAGTGATACAGGAGCAACTGCATTGTGTCTCAATAAAATTCCAAGAACAAACAACTTCACATCTTCTCCAATATGCTCTCAGACTTTCAGTCTAGGGACAGGTGATGAGTATGAAATATTTTCAGCTGAGAGCAATTTCTTAAACATTTCAAACAATATTTATACTAAAATTGGTGTTGATTCTATCATGAGTTGCCTGACCTATCACACGAAACAGGGAGATTAAGCTGTTGCTTATGCAATAAAACTCAACAAGGTTAGATACAGGTGTAAAAAAAAAAAAAAAAAGCCAGTGCTATGGTAGTGCTGGGAAGAGACATTACACCCTGGTAACCCAAGATGTTCTTTATCACAATACCCTCTTCCAGTAATCTGCCAGCATTTACTTTCTCACTCCAAAGACTTTAGACTGAGACACAAAAATCATTTCCTTACCATGAGGACTGTGACACATGAGATTAGCTGAGACATGTGAACAATACATGTTGTTTTATCTCTATGGCTAATCCATACAGCTGCCATTTAGTAACTAATCTTTAGTAATGCACGGGAAGAATATTTTGTCAAGTTTGTGTGATCTCAGAATAAACAGAAACCTGACCCTAGACCGTTCAGACTCTCTTAGAAAAGACGCCAGATGCTAGCAATTTTATTTTGGAGATGTAAAGGGCCATGATGGGCTAGACAGAAATGGCTATATCAGTGATTTTTAAACTTTGACAGATTTACTTGTTGTTCTGCCTTTCCCACACAGGCCTGTTTTATGGTGGAGTCTGCATTGCTATGGCTGCATTGGCATCTCTCCTGGGAGCCTTGTTGCAGGTAGGTATCAGATTGCTTCTTCATGCCAATGTGGAATGATCCAGAAAAAATTGTATAAGAAAATAATTACTGGATACCATTATGGGATTAGCTTTTATTCTTTGTTGGGTGCTGTCCTCAAATCACGCATAGATCAGCTTCTGCTTAAACACCTATGTAACTGTACACCAGCTGAGTATGTGCCAGTTAAAAAACCCACAAAACTTCCTTAAAATCTTCCCTTCTTGTCATGTTAGAGGCTTTAACTTTCTTGTACAGCACCTGACAGCAGACTCTCTTCCTTCCTCAGGCAGCTCTCAGCATTTTTGGCATGGTTGGTGGCCCCCTTTTAGGACTGTTTTCCTTGGGAATCCTCTGCTCCTTTGCAAATGGAATTGTAAGTAGAAATTTAAACCCCTTGTTTGTCCAAAATTCATTGATAATTTTGGACATCCCCTTCCCCCAATTATTTTTACATTAGGCACCATGGGAAATGTCTTTGATACTTTCCATGAGGACATTTTCCCTTGCTCCCTTTCCTCCTTATCCCAAGAAAATGATAAACAGGGTTGTATAATAACTTAGATTTCCATTCAGTTAAGAGATTTACATGACCAGAGAGGGAGCAGGAAAGGAATCTGAATAAAAATAAAGCTTTGGCAAGAATTTCTGGAAAACACAGTTTTAGAAGCAGAGAAAAATGTGTTTTGAGGTGTAGCTGAACCACCAGTAGACTTAGAGTGTGCTGGCCTGTCTGAATAAAAGGTGGTGAGGCTGGGAAAATGAGGCCCAAGCACATTCAGACTGAATTGAGTTGTTCTCACGGTGTTTCGGTATTGTGAAACTGTAATTTCCAGAGGAAAAAGATAGTCCATAAAAAAATGGATTTGACAGACTTTGGGAATATGGGTTAGCCTGACAGGATTACTGTTTAGTAAGGTTCACTGATCATACCTCTATGCCACTGCAAAATGTGTGTGTACACTAAAAAGAGTCACTAGCTGTCAGCCGAACCCCCCCACCCCCGACACAGAGAAGACTTTTGAAAAAAACAGATCACATGAGAAAAGGAAAAATTATTTCTATTTTTTTTTTCAAGAAGGGCTTCAAATAAAGTAGTATTTTCCCATATACCATGCAGCCCAAAGCTACTCTTTGATTATAAAACATAGTGGAAAATAAGGAGAGGTATGCTCAGGAGCTGTGATTAAACACTGTGTTTCCCACAAAGGGAGTAAAGTAAACTCCCTAGGTCTCCCCTGTTGTATATTTCATTTTTGCCATGGAGCCTTTAGTAGATTATCGTTACTGTTACTGTTTACTCATCTAGATGTTTGTTTTTGCTTCAAATATTCTTTTGCTTTTCATGTAAATCCAAGTTTCATTTTCTGTTTCGCAGGGTGCATTTGTGGGTCTTCTCAGTGGCTTCGTTGTTTCACTTTGGGTTGGAATCGGTTCTCAGATTTATCCTCCCCTCCCAGAAAGGACCAAGCCACTGTATCTCTCCACTGCAGGCTGTAATACATCCTTTGTAAATTTGACATCCACAGAAAATCCATTAACAACTGTCTTCAGCACACCAACTGTGGAGAGGTACACGAGTTCATCATGTGCAATCAACAAAGCATGTACTTGTTTTAAAACAGCATAAACATCTGCCTCGCATTTGGATTGCTTGCTTTCCCTCTCTGATGTACCTACCAGGCTGTTTCAGATGAAGCAGTTTTCTCTGATTGTCCCCACTCCTGTCAGAGTGAAGTTTGCCTGAGTTATCCGGAAGAGAAGTCAAAATTAATCTTCGTATTGATCTGAAAAGCTTCAGTTCAATATTTGAATCTAAAGGCTCAGAGATGCCTTACTGGGGACCATGATATTAAAGAAAGTGTAACATTTATAGTTATTGGATTAATTTCCACAGACTGGCACATGAATTAAAGTAGTATGCAGTTAAAGGGCAATTTGCCAGTTTAACAGCTCCACCTCCAACAGCTGGTATTTCTGTGCAGAAATAGTTCTATTCAGGAAATTCAGGAGAAGGAATAATTGGTATAATGGGAGAGATATAAAGCGCTTTCTCACCCCTGCCATTACTGTATGTCTTTGACAACCACAAGTGTGACATATGATTGACAATGTAGGGAATAGCAGTAACAGAAAGAAGCTGGACACATTTCTAAGCATTGCCAATCCTTCTACCTTAGAGCATCATACAATCAACAGATAGCCTGGCACTCACATGGGTACCCAAAATCCAATTTCATGCGCTAGACCTCTCACATGAGGCTTCCAGCACTGCCCATGGCTGCCAGGAAGCAATCATTGCAACAGAACACATTGTCAAGAAGAACAAATAATGCCTAACCTGAGATGTGACAATTGCCCTGTTATTTCTGGCTGTTTAGTGGCTGATTTCCTACTTTTTTTTTTTTTTTTTTTTTTGTGTGTTTTTGTTGTGTCC
>WBNH01012088.1:378349-486187 GCA_013401255.1 Urocolius indicus | reverse complement strand
GCTAGACCTCTCACATGAGGCTTCCAGCACTGCCCATGGCTGCCAGGAAGCAATCATTGCAACATAACACATTGTCAAGAAGAACAAATAATGCCCAACCTGAGATGTGACAATTGCCCTGTTTTTGCCGGCTTTTTAGTTGCTTTTTTCCTTCTTTTTTTTTTTTTTTTTTGGTGTGTGTGTGTGTGTCCCCTCCTTTAAATAATACTCTCCCTTCTAAAGAAGTTATTCTTTTATTTGAATAGCTGGAGTGCTCAGTTGTGCACTAGATTCCTACAAGAGAGAAGACTGTCCTGTTTTACCCACTCTATCCCATGTGTTGTCTCACTGTACCAACCAGTCTCCTCCCATATGAGGAGACTTGTCCTGCAAATTTTTGAACAAATTCTCAGTGCAGGTTTTATTGCATGGAGGTAGTTCAAAACTATTAGGTCACTTGGTTCAGAAATAACTATTTATATGCTATCTGGAAACACATTTTCAAGTTGCTTGGAATAGGAGAGCGTTAGATTAACACTTTTTCTGCTGTTTTTCAGGCCTGCCTTGGCAGACAACTGGTATTCCATGTCTTATCTCTACTTCAGCACACTTGGAACACTTACCACAGTATTTGTGGGAATAATTATCAGCCTCCTAACAGGTACTAGTTCCAGAGGTGTGATTGAATGTGTCTTAGATCTCTTCCAAACTCAGATGACCAGAGAACTGTCCTTGCCACAGGAAGTGTCAGTGACCCTATTGCAAACACTGTATAAAATTTGTCATCTCATTTCCTTCCTTCAGCCCTTCTGCATCCCTCTCTTGATCTCTGTTCATAGCAAAAGTTACTTTACATTTCTAACGACAAATAATTTTCAGCTTTTTTTTAACTGAAGGGCAAAAAAGAAAGTAAAAAAAAAGACATAGAGACATTCGCCTTTCCTATTTTATTACATACCTTCAGGGCATAGAGGTTTAAGGGTAGCTCCTGAACGTGGCAACAACTCTGAGCAAGGAGATAGACCAATTCTTCTAGAAGACAAAAGCAGTTTTACTCTGAGTGAGTTCATAGCACTGGGGGTTGTTGTCTGCACTCATGCAGTGCATGCTTCTCATCACATTTCCCAAGCATGTACCTAAGAGCTGCAGACCCTGTGCATAGCAATGTTCACTCCTTTACCAGTTTCCCTGTACTATTTATGTAAAGAGCAAGAAGCAGAACCCGACAGGTAAGAGTTGAGGCTTCGGTTCCAGCCTATGGTCCCACTACTTTAGCATCTAGGTGAGATGCAAAGTGCATCTATCACCCATCTCATGCATGACAGAAATAGTACAAAAGCAGCTGCTCTCACAGCTTTCGCCAGTATGCCCAGCAAGATTCTTATGATGACCCTCATCTTTGAGACTCTTAGAGTTCAGACCTGTTAGTCTCACCTACAGCTACTCTAGGGCTATGGAGCTCCAAATCCAGCACACAAACTCACTTCCATTAGCTTCATTGTGCCTTGCAGCTAATAAGCACAAGTCACAACTGTACTTGTACACTTGTACACACGTATAATTTTATTTTCCTTGTGAATTTCTAGATGATTTGTTGCATCCTTTCTTCCCATCACAAACTCTTCCCGTTGCTAGAGTGATGCTTGTTGAGAAATTTTACTCTTTACCAGGTTGAGATCAGGTCATCCACAGGCCATAAAACAAAACCTGAAAATTTGGCAACCAAATAAATCCAGATGAGACATCTTCAACCAAACAACCAAAACAACTAAACCAATCACAACATCACCCTACTATCTGAGGTTCAAGATCCCATTTACGCCTCAGGTGGCAATCAGAGCTAATTCCCAGCACCTGCATCTCCTTTCTTTCCCATATACGTTCTCACACAAGAATACTTAATCTTCCATGCCTTAAAAATGCCCAAATGTCCCATTGACCTTCATCCTCATCCCTTGGGGCTGCCCTTAAATAACTCACTGTGAAAATTGCTGTGGACTCTGGAGACAGGATTTTTGCTGACAGCAAGCTGAGGCACTGGGGCTCAGGCTCCAGGGCAGCACTTGATACCATAGCTCCTGGACTGGCAGAGTGGTCCTGGATATCACTGTATGGGATTCACCCTTGTCTGGTTATTATCTCTCTCTTTTTTTTTTTTTTTTTTTCTTCACACAATAAAAAAAAAATCTGAGAAGAATCTAAAAAACTCTGGAAAAATGGCCAAGGCATCTCAAATAGACCTTGAGGTGCAGGGTTTATGTGATTGTAAAGAAATGATCCTTGAGGTCTGTGATTGCTTGATGGCTTTTGCTGCATGACTCTGTCCTTCTCACCTGGACTGGTGCCCATAGCTGGGCTCCGATGTATCATTTGCATATAGAAACCTGGCTGATTGGAGCCTGTCTGTTTTGCAGGAGGACTGAAGCAGAATGTAGATCGTAAATTTCTGCTCACCAAGGAAGATTTCCTGTCCAATTTCTCATGGTCTAAATCTGATACAGTAAGTATAAGTATACATCTCTGATTTAAATCCCTCTTTCTTCCTGGGGACAAGTGCAAACAGTCCCTAGCTTATTTTTGCCCACTAGAATGGATAGCACCCGAATACGGTCTGATACATCTGTCTGCTTTAAGGCAGTAGCGGAGCACAAGGCAGGTAGGAGTAAAGCCATGGGCATAGCCAGGGGAGCTATGTTTGGTCACAGCTTGACTTCAGTGAACAAGAGAACAGAAGATGAGACCAAGGATAGTTGTTCTCTGAGTTTCTGACAAAATACTCCCTCACTAGTTGCTTGTAAGTTGGCCCAAGGCACATTTTGCACTTGGCAAAGCTTGTTTTGTTTGTAAACATGTGTGGTCTAAAGTCTGGATTTTCGCAAATTTGGCTTGTTTGGGAGAAAACATTTCTAGTCAGTGTATCTGTTTCCTAGCTCTCTCCCTAAGATATAAGGAAAGGGGAGTCATTATTGGGTAATAACATCACTTAGAAGTGAGAATATAGGGGAAATTTGTTAGTATTTTTTTTTTTTAAATAAACTACAAATCCCTTTTCAAGTGGCATCATCAGGCTGCTGAAGATTCAGCTTTGTTCAGTGCTTTTTGCGTGCTGCAGTACAGGCAATGATCTTTGTGCCAGTTTGCAAGATGCTTTCCTCCACAATGATGACTCCTTTTAGGACAATCTAGGGTATTTCAACTTCTGCATATGAACACCACGGAGAAAAAGGGATTTGTACAATACTGTTGTAATGCTGTTTGCCCACATTAAGACTGGAGACTAGCAATCCAGTTGTTGTCATTTACTGTCTTTAATGGGCCAACATCTGTTTTCACTATCTGAGAATTTAATCCCAGAAGTCTTTGGAAAAAAAGCCAACTCACATAGAAACTCATGTCCACAGCCATACCACTTTACACCAGGAGTCAGAAACAAGTGTCTGCCTGTTTATACAGCTAAGAGCTGGATAACAAGTGTTTGCTATCACAAATAATGCAGAAAGTTGTTGAGGAAAAAAAATAATCAGGGAGAATGGAGCAACTTCCCACACATGAAGAATTCCACATCTCATCACATTTAACAGAGATGGAACATCAAAGCAATGATGCCCATTTTTTCTACTCTTCAAGATAGGGCAAATACCAAGGGTTGGGAGTCAGTAGCTCAAGGACCTAGTGGTCACAGAAGGTTAGACATGAAAACAGCAATTAGAATGTTACACACTCAAAAATACACACTTTGCAGGAAAAGAACATTTTTTGTGACTAGAACATTTGATACAAAGGCTACCTTATACAGTAAGAAACTTTCCATTGCCCCTAGAAAAATACCACCTACTGCAATGAGAAACTATTTATGTCTGTCAGCAACCAGCATGTATTTTCCTGGAAGCCATCCTGCATTTCGGGCCCTGCTGTTCTGGCATGCAGGTTAAGGAGAGAAAGACTGCTTCTTCTACTTCATAGCATGCCCTTTGTCTTTCCTTTTTTTAGACAGAGAAAGTGAAAGTGTTGAACTGCAAAGCGCTTACCCCGGCAGCAGCTGAAGGAACTGACAACCCTGCTTTCAGCCACATTGAAATGGATGTTGCAAGCAATAAAAACGAAGTCAATGGCCTTCATATATGACATGGAGCCACATCAGCCCACGAGGACCAAAGACCGTTTTGTTCACTTAAAGCACCATTGACATTCCTATGACGGGTCAGTTACTAGCCCTGCTGGGGTCAGGACAGACATCTGCTGAGCTTTGCAGCACTGTCACCCTTGCATGACCTTGACATTAGTCAAAAAAGGAATCAGGTCTTTCTTGCGCTTCCTCACTCTTGCACTCTATATATCTTGGTGATAGGGCTTAAGGTGATGTTTCTAATGTGAAACATTTGCCTAATATTTTTGAGCCTCCTGGAAAATATCTGCTTTTAATCTCAGTTCACTCTGAGAGTAAAGGTTTTATCTGGTAAGAGCACTGTTCACCCAGACAGAGCTGTTTTTCTGGTTTCTTTTTTTCTTTTTTATTTTAAGTGTTTGAAAGTATGAAGAGATTAGGGCTATGAGACTTTCAGATTGCAGGAAACAGTGGATCTTTTTTTCAGTGCAGGTGTCTTTAGTGCCATCTGGTTCCATTGTAGAACTGATCCTGGGAGCATATTTATTTTGCTCTTTGTGTCATATATTTGTTCTTAGCAAATCACTTGTTTCCTGATTACCTTCATCTCCTCCTCTGTGCTCAATGCCTGAAGATACAAGAGCCTCTTTGGTGATGGGTAGAGAAAAGAGTCAATAAAATCCTTCCCTTTAGGCCTCGTCTCCCTTTTCTGCCCAGTCTTGCCCCTACAGAGCTGATCCTCGTGAAGGAAATGAGCTAGTTTGGGGGGGTTTATTCAATGTCATGCAGCAGAACCAGTGATCTTCTTCATGCCCAGTGTGCTGGCCTAGGACTGCACTTTCTCTGGGCTGGGCACAGCATGGCAGGGATATTAACATAAGAAAGAGGGTCTTTTTTACTGTACTGGACAGGAGAGAAGTCTGCACCTGCAGTTGCCACTGCTGTTATCTACAAAGCTGTTGAGCTGAAACATCGTGTAGCCATTTGTGTTCATGCAGTCCCTGTTGTCTCTCTGGATTTTCATGTTCAGGGTCGTGGATCAGGCAATAGCATATCATATGTGTTTTGCAGGCAGGCAGAGTTCACTGCATAATCCCCCAGGATGGGGACGGGATGGCAGAGGATGTCATTTGAAGATGTGAAGGTTGCTCCAGGGCTGCAGGGCATGGATTAGTTTATCCTCTGGCTGGACTGCCATGACCACTCCAGACTATGCCCTGTACTGGTGGTTTGGGAGAGTGAAAACCCTCATTTCTTCTGTCTTCTGTATGCTTGCTGGTACAGCAGAGAACAGACTCTGACTCACTGGGGTTTTTTTTTTGTACTGCAGAATTTTTACTGTGGCTGTACATGCATGTTTAAAACTCCTCTGCAGCTGGAAAATAAAAGTCATTGCAGGACAGTTAAGCTGTGAAGCTTATAAAGCAGTCATTCTTGAGAATCAAATTGAAAAACTGACCGCTTGTATTAATTTCAAAAAGTAATACTGCATTTGTGCCAGGTGCTGAGCTGCTGTAACTTGGACTATGACAGTGCTAGTTTATCTATTTTGACTGGTACCCTTTAACACCTAAATAAATTTATTCCATGCCCCTCTGACAGAGGGAACTTGATCTATTGCATGAGATGAACTGATGGGATTAGAAAACATTATGAAGGAAAAATGGGCTCCAAGGAGCAGAACTCTTCCAGAGGAGTACAGACCAGACAGACATGGACAAGCTGCACCTGGGGCATGTCTCCATTGGCTAACCCAGTGCAAAATTACTTCATGGAGGCAGGTTTCCTTTTGCATGATCCAATGCAGAGCTTAGGGCCAGCCCCTTGTCTCCCATTCCTCTGCTGCAGCTCTGGGACTAGTTATGTGCCTAAAGCCATTGTGTCGAAGGGCTGTGAGTGAGCAGGATAGATCCCATGAGTTATATGTTGTGTCCCTATATCTAAGATCTTAGACAAACAACAGTATCCTGAATAAAGTCTTCTGGGATTCAGGACAGAGGTCTCTGTTCTGGGACTCTCCTTGTCATTCTGAGATGACCAGTCTACTGACAGAGTGAGCTGGCTATGCTGCTTAAGTTTCAGTGCAGCTTATTCAGCCTTGTGCTTTGTCTTCATTACGCAGAAATAGATACTACCCTACTATGGAACACTGGGGGACCCTTGGAATATAATAAACTGTGCTTACCATGGACTTTCAGCCCATAGATCTGAAAGAGAGTAAGTAGTGGTATCTCCATGCTGCTGCAAAGTGCTGGGATGGACCAGCCTCTGTGTGCCTGTGTTTCATGACACAGAGTAAGCTGTAGACAGGGAGGATGGAAGCTTGTAGCAAGCTCTTGACCTGTGCCTACTGATATGATTGCTGCCCTCCCAACACAAGTGACAAAATCCCATCTGAATGTGCGTCCTGGGAGGATGACTGATCACTGCTGTGTTAAACAACATCAGTACGGCCTTCATTGCACCACTCTGTGCTGGGATCACTGTGCTCTAATTGATCCCGTATTAAACTGTCTTAGATGATCTGTGATTTCTACCTCTTTTGTTAGTGGAGACTAATGTTTCCAGTTGTCATATTTACAAAACAGAGCACTAGATTTTTTTTTTCCTCACTGCTCTGAATTCACATATTTGTTTAAAAGAGAAACATGTGAATGATCAACTTATCTTCAATTATTTGTTGAAGTCACTATTTGAGCATTCAGCAGTCATTAAACTAATTTTGGTATGAAGTAAATGTTTGAGCCATGAGATATTTTTTAGTCCAGAAATACGATGTCAAGATGAGTTCTCACTGGGGAGAATATCTTGCTGTAAGCAGATTAGAGACAAATATTCTTAAGCTTTGCAGGTGACACCTGCAACTACCCTATTTCTTGCTAACTACCCTCTCACAATTGCCACAGAGCTACAAAATGACTCTTTCTGCTTTATTTTTTTCTATATTTCTTGATTCAATTGGCATCACTAATTAAAACAATTAATTTTTAATAGTATTTTGTCTGGGATCCAGGGCCTTGTCTGTGTAAAAACAGCAAGATAGTTCCTTATATCTTCATAACATATCTCCTGCATCCTGACTCTTCACGTCTCCCATCCCTCCTGGCAAATAAATTCAGGATGCTCAAAACAGTTAAATTCTGTAGGAGTGGGAGCACTCCACATTGTCTAAATTACACATAGCATCTGGCAGAGTCAAGAGACAAAACAAGTATGAATGTATAGGAAAAAAAAGAACTAAAAATGCAACAGAAACAATATTTGACTATGTGAATATACAAAGGATCCACAGAAAGTATGGACATACATTGCCTTTTTTGGGTCTGCATTGAAATTTGCTTCCACCTGACTGGTCCATTTGCTTGCTGAACAAATAAGATAAACAGAAAATAATTTGTGAATGCCAAACAGGGAATATTTCATGTGCATAATTTATTTTAAAGTTTATTGCGTCACATTATACAAGCATTAAACATGGCTTCATGTTGATGATTGTTTTTTAAAGTGTGAAAACTCGACATTCTTCTCCTTAGGATTCTTCTATTTACAAATAAACAATCTCTCTATATACTTTATATATATATATTATATATATGGAAAATAATGTAACTCCCCTCAGAAAGATTTAAAATAAAAAAAACCAACTAATTTGTAAACACGGTTTCTGTCGTAGTATTTGGTGGCTCAAGCGCAGATGACGTTCTATACCTAAGATTTTTCTTTTGTCAAAGTATCCAGGTGGTTCATTTACATTATTTTACTCTAGGATCTGTAAAACTGACATGGGACAGAATGCAAAAACCGTAGCAAACAGGCTGAAAAACAGTCCCAATATACATGGTTTTTTCCTTGGTTTTAAAAACTAGCATGTAACTGCTCATGAAGTACATGCTTGCTGTAAAGAGCGGTCTACGGAGATCAATCCTATGCTGATTGCATGATGATTTCACAGTAAATCCTTTGATGTGTGCTGTCCTGCTTGCTAGGTAAAATGTCTGTGGCATGCATTGAGGTTGCATTTTTTTTCTCATTCCCTTGAAGGTAGTGCTTTTGTGGAGCTGGAATAAGTAAACAACATACAGGATGGTCACCTGGAGGTTTAAACAAAACCCATGATCAGATCAGAAAGAAGGGAATGGCATAAATTTGCTATCTAGACACCATTAAAGTTCCATTTATTTTTACTAGCCTTTTACTTGAGTTATATTTTCCTAATTAATAAAAGAAATAAAAGGAGGTCATCTTTCCTGAATGTTCTGCTGTATGTCTCTGAAGGACTTCAGGGAAGTCTGTTCAGCAGAGCAACAGCACAGAAACCTCGGTGGGCTGACTGGTCAAAATGAAACAACAGCAATGTACTCAGATTCTGGCAGGTGAAGCCAGAGCCCCTTTCAGTGTCATACTCAGCACAAGCTTGATGAGCAGCCAGCTCCTTTTCTCACTTAGAGCAGAACGGGACACAACTTCTAGCAATGCATTGTTGTGAAAACTCCTCACAGTGTATCTGTGTTGAAAACTAGTCTCAAAAGCAATTATTATCTATTGTATTTCTGCCACACTTGGTATCTTTTGGCACATTATATTGCAATGGTTCCTCCCGAGTGGAAATCGCTTTATATTCTACTATGTTTCAGTGCAGTTCTCAGAAGCTGCTGAAATCTACACTAGAGAAGCTGTATCTTATTGCAGGAGTTTGCAAAGTTTCACACTCCTATGGGTAACACTGATTTTATGCATGACTCATCTCTCACTTTACAACTTCGCAAACAGTTTTTAAGCTCTTGTCATCTGTTGTTTTAGATATTGAACAGAGAGTGTGCAAACTAATCCAACCACTCATGTGAATTTGGTGTGAATGTGATTTTGCACAGCGATCTGCCCAGGAGCCCCTAAACTGCAAGTGCAGTACACACCTGTGGGTGGTGGATGGTAAATACTAACCCATCTGGTATATATGAGTGGGAGGATGACATTGCCTAGTCCCCAGCCTCTATTTGCAGAGACAGAAATATCCCCATTTCTCCACTGCTCACATGGGATGTGTCTGCAGCTGCTGTAAGCTGAAGCAAAGATGAACAAGTTTAGTTCCTCATTAGGCAGGAACATATCCCACAACCTCTAATTGTGCTCTGCACTCAGTTTGGCACCTGTTCAACAGAGAATAGACTAATCCTGAAATTCCTTCAGTGCTTATCTTGCCACATGGGACATTCAGGCTTGGGCCAGGAGCACCTGATAAATGGCAGCTGCTGCACTATCTATCTTCTTCATGTAGGATGATGGATTCCTACTGTTGGAGGTTTCTTGCTGTGAGGAAGCAAAGTGTAGGCAGATAGTGGCTACAGAGATGAGGGTGCACACATTTTCTCCCACCCTTCTCCTTCTCAAGCTTTATTGTCTTTCACTAAAATCTTTGAAGACCTACTTTGGCAAATGAGGTCTTGGTACAAGTGATCTTGATGTCTTGTGGAGCTTGAGGCAAGACCATAGGGTCTTGCACTGTGTGGTTTGCCCAGAAGGCAAAATTCTAGTCCTTCTATCAAATGATTTCCAGTAGAACTTGCAGAAACAACTTGCTGAATTTTCCTCTTTTTTAAATGTCTTCAAACTAACAAGGTCACAATTCTTTAAGATTTTTGAGAAGACAAAAATTTTTGTGGAGCCCAGTTGTTTGGAAAAGGGCTAAGCAAATGCATCAGCTCCAGTATTTTGTCTCTAGTATTGTCACCAGGACACAGACTTACTTCCACTTGGCTTCTCAAAGTCTTGGCTTTCGAACTTTCTTCTTTGTGTTGTGGCCAATGAGAACACTGCATGTTCTGCAAGAACTGCAGTGTTACTACTTTGAGACAAGAGGTGGTAAAGCTTTCACAACACTCAGTGTTTGAATTCATGTTTCTCCATCCAACACTTCTACAGTCTTTATAAATACAATGCTACTATTTTGAGTTAACAATCTGGGAAATTTTTAATTTTTTAATGCTAAGGAATTGCAAAAGGATATAGACAACAGCCATTTTCACCCAAATCTAATTCTTCATTCTGTGTAAAATTACTTTGCATGAAGGATTTCAAACTATTTCAAGCTACAGTCTGTTGTTTTATTTTGTCTTTCTACCGTTTCATAGATAATGGAAATACGAATAAAGAAAATGTTACAAGTGTAGAAGTTCTGGATGACTGTGTTCTTTTGCTCTGCCAACCTTGTTCATCTGTTGCTTGTTTTGTTTTACTTATGCAGATAGGTCTTTAAGACACAGACTATCTTCTATTATGTGTATCACACACCCTAATTCCTGACAAGGTTTTAATGTGAAATACACCAGCAGTTCTGGGCAGGATGCCCTGGCCTGATTTGTTTCATTCAAGAGTCCTATAGATGAAAAGAAATTGTTCAAATCTTTAAAAGGTATTACTAACTTTTCACAGTATCACTTTAAAATAAGTCACATTCAGATGTTTGTCTGTCAGCACTTCTGCACACCTACATTTTTCCACATTGTTAGACCAGTTGATTTGTCCCATTATCATGCATCTCCTCCTAAAAAACACTGCAATATTGCTGGAGTAAAGGAAATAGTCCACATGTGGGGCTCAAACTCATGTTAAATGCAAGCTAACACAGCTTGGTCCACAGTGGAAGAAGATAACACTGCTATGTATGTGCTTCAGGTTATAGCCACATACATGGACAGATACTGCCATGCTGCCAACACACAGTCACTGGTTATGAAGTAGCAACTTGGTCATGAGAACGAGCCATAAGATCACTGAGTTCTGTAAAGCACTTTAAGATAAACAATTGCTTTGAAGTCCAGAGCCTCGAATTTAACTCAGGAAGCTTTCTGGAAAGAGTGCAGGGACTTAAGCATTGATCTGATCTGATCTGCTCATGCTGGCATTAGCTCTGGGGAAGACTAAGCCTTGCAAGATCTCTAATTTCAAAAGGATTATGACAATATGCACCCTATTAAACATGGACACACGTGCTAGGTGCAAACAACATTGACTATTCCTTTTGGTACACCCTCCACTATAGAAAACCAGGAAATTTATATAAACAGAATTCCTATCTTCTTTTAAGCAGATTCTTCCTCACCCCATTATGGCCACTCATTGTGGTAAGATTTTCCATTCTTCTTCCTTTCCTTTCGCTCTTTCTGTAGACGTTCCAGCTCAGCTTCATACATCATTTCCTGAATCAGGTACTTTTCTCTCCTCATCCGATCTCTCAGATCTTTTGGGAGATCCGGGATTAAGTAGGAAATCAGATGCTTTATGCAAAAGACAAGGTGCTGTAAAAACAAAATAAAGGGTGAAAATTAAAATATTAGGGAGAAAATACATGCTTCCCATACCTTCTGAAACACCCTCCTTCCAATTCACAGAAAGATGCTGTGTTAGAACTAAATCTATTAAAAAATTTGAAGAAACCAAACCATGATGCTTTTTCCCCATGGGAACACAACATCAGTTGGTTGCAGCAAAAGTTATGAGCATCTATGTTCACATAAGGCCTCAAAACTGTTGCATGACCTGTGTTTTCTAACCCCTGAGATCATCATTTGCTGTAAAGTTGTTTGGGCAGGGCCTGATATTAGTAGATTACTCTTCAGAAAGAGGAAGATCAAATTATATACTACTTCCATGTTATCAGAAAGCCCTTGCATCAGTATCAGAACCTACGCAAAACAAAACAATTTTTCTTATGCCTTGTCTCTCATCCAAAGATGTATCCTTATTTACTAGATATCACAATTAGATACAAGGTAAACGATCCTTTGTCCCTTGTGTTTTAGGCATGCCACTGCAAAGCCTGAATGTGATGGGGGAGGAATTCTTGGATATCCCCTTCTGTTCAATCAAAGATGCTGCTTGGAGATTAACTTGCTCCACTTGAGGAGAGGGGCAGAGAAATTGAAGACTCTTCCGTCTCAAGCAGGGCACTCAGATTGGAGAAAGAAAGTTATTTCTTCTTCTCCAAGCAGCAACCTTCCTCTGAAAGCCACTGTAAAGAGAATATACCGCATTTTCCCCTGTATTCTTTTCTCACGAGAAATAAACTCATAACACTTTAATTGCTGCATTTTTTACAAACTTAGAAAAATTTAAAAAGCTTCTTCTATCAGTTTAGCCTGGACAGATAATTCCTTTTGCAGTGAAAAGAAATACTTCTGTTTGTTTTTGAAGGAGAGCGAGATAGCTAAAATAACCACATCTACAGTGCCAAAAAGGGTCTGAGCTTAGGTAGTTACTTAATTTATGAAAAAAAAAGCTACCTTAAATTACTTATCTCTTAGTGCAATCTTTTACTGTAATTGCTGTAGCAATCACAATACATCCATTAGTGTTTTCCACAGAGAAAAAAGTCACAGTTTCTGCTGCAGTTACCTTTTTCCATTTCAAAGATATAGTTCAGGAAACAGTTTGCGGTGACAATAAACAGTGGCCCCTGTTGAGTGAGACAGATGTGAGCCAGCCTATGGCTTTGATTGGGACAAAGCAAAGTCAAATCTCTTGTACAAATATTGGGCAGACACAAAAAGCTATTCCACAGCAGTTTGCAGATTTGGCCTGGCACTGAGACTGGACCAGGTCTGATTTTTCTTGCCTCAGTTATCTTTGCCCGTATGCCATGCTGCCTTTATGACAAGCGTGTATCAAGAAGCCAGGCTCTCTTCAATCTTAAAACTGCTTAGGCCAACCTGCGAAGGTCATTCTTGTAGTCCTTCTCAGAGACAGATACCCTGGCTCTCAGTACTGACAGCTCAAGAAACAAAGACCGTATCAATCCCAGCAGGACTCTCTCAAATATTTCCTTTAATGTTTCTCTGAGTGCAGGAGAGATGACAGAAGGGCTGATCTCTTTAGGACTAAGCTCTAATGAGTTAGCTCAGTGTAGAGGAAGGAAGGACATATTCCTTCTTCATCTGGGAAGAGCTGAAAATGACAATTGGGGAATTCATTGCAGAACTCAGGCTTCTGTTGAGCCACCAAGACATCCCTATACAAGAAACAGTCTAGAAAAAGTTTCTCCTTCCCTTTTCCTCTAATTCAAATGCTTCTGTTCTGTGATCCAAAGAGATGCTTCAAAAGCTCAGTTCAGAATGAATTTACACAGTAATGTGAGTCAGAGATGCAGTATGTGCTAATGAACATCATGGCAATAATTTATGGTGATTACAGCTTCCATATCTGTGTTGGTTGCCCTGCTACTATCATTTCAGAGCAGAGAATTGAGTGAAGAGTTTGTAAAAAATTGTTTGCTCCCTGTTTGGCTTCTTCACAGTGTAAAAGACACTTTAAACTGCTTGTGCTGAGATGACTCTGAGACATTGGTTTCTGACTGGGGTATTCAGGCACTTGAAATTCAGGACTTGAGAGATGCATTTTATTTTGTAAATGATCCTATTTATCTATCTTCCTCTCTCTCTTTTTCAAAATCAACAGGAGAATACCAGTCTTATTAAGCTGATTTTATCTTCTTTGGTTTGTCTCAAAGATGTCTGAGATATTGACAGTAAATACTAATATTATGAACATAGGAAAAAGTATTAAATCCTCTTCATCAACATCATGTTTGTGATGCTAATCATTCTGGGGAAATGAATGGTATTTAAAATATAGAGAAAAAAACCTAGATATGTAAATATTGTAACTTAAACTATCTTCATTTTTTTAAGTTTTTCAGATATTTTCTTCTTGTGTTCCTTCACCTCTTCCTCACACACTAGTCAGCATACAGCTCCCCAGCCTAGACAGGTTATGAATACCAGACCTCAAAAAGTAAATAAAAGCTTAATTTAGTTCCCATCTTTGCAAGTCACTGTTATAGTTTTCAAAGTGCTGCATTCTTCTTTTTGTTAGAACCTGAAGACTGTTCAGAAAACAGAAACTAACACAAAAAGCTCAGGAGTTGCCATCATAGATAGCCCAATGAAAAATCTTCATTTGTTTTGTCATCTGAATGATCACCGACCTCAAATACTATAATGAAAGCCAAACGTGCTGCTAAGACATGCCAGAACTGCAGTGTGTAACCATAGGGCACTGGGGAGTGAGGAGGGTCTCGGTAGTCCCTGTACCTGAAAGACAAGCAGAGTATGGTAGTTAGGTACAGTCCTGCTGCCTAGAAGGAAGACAAACCCAAAACCCATTGCACCATTTGTGCAAGAAAAGGATCTCAGTTCAGACTTTACAAGTTACCACAACCCTGCTTGCTTCTTAGGCTAGGCCTACACTGGTGTTTTATTTCAGATCAGTTGCATACTTTTGAAGTGTCCTGATTGTCCTCATTTGCCATATTTTAGTTCATTTAAATGGCTTTACTTTTACATGAAACCTAAGGGTAGCATGAACTCCAAGAGTGTATTTTGTGGTCCAACTGCTAGTAGAAATTCAGTGATAAGGACCACATATATGAAGAGAAAATGATGAAGCAAATACAGGGGACATTGAGTGCTCAACACCAGCAGTTTGAGCCTACATTTCCCTTGACAGCACAATGTGTGCCTTGCAGGCATCTCCTCAGAACGTGAGGCAGGGTGGGATGCTCTGCCGTTTTGAGGGCCACTTTCTTTCCACTACAAGATTGTTTTAAAACCATAAATGTTCACAATTTTGTCAGTCTGACAGCCCTCCCAAAACCCATATAAGACTGCCTCATGTTCCATCTGTCCCTTGGTCAATTAGTTGGTCATCCCTGGCATTAAGTATGACTCATCCTAACTTTAGTGGAGATAGAACTTTACCTCTTGGTGTACCAACAGGGTAAGGGTTGTGAAAGAGAAGAGACTGATGGTCTTGTTTCTTTATCTAGGGAAAGTCTCTTTTTATACTTTAGATCTCAGTAGTGTAAATAGAGATATCTATTGGGAAAGCTGGACCCAGGAAGACTCCAAAATGACTTAAACAAATCATAAACAAATCATAAGTCTAAGTCACATACTTCTACTAGCAATATGTTAATTACAAAATACTATTGCAGGAACTTAATTTAAAAGTGGTGTAAAATTTGTTTTCTCATTAATCTGTTTAATACACGGGACAGAAAACTTGTTATTAAAAAATATTGAAAATACCACAGCAAATAATACACTTAAGCTTGATCTTTAAGATAGTTTTAAGAAACTAAAGAAAACTCATGCGAGCAAAAGAAATAAAAGGTTATTTTATCTCTACGATAATCTGTATTTCTCCCTTGTTAGCCTTCCTAGATTGCTGACAGTATGACACAAAATTAAAGAAACTTTGTCTTGATATCTTAGTCTGCAACAAACCTCTTTTGAATTGCAGTACCTCTAGTGAAAGTTCTAAGTTTATGATGTTTTACAATATCCTAAGCACCTTGAAAACAGAAGTCCTTGGAAGAAGTCTCAAGTCAGTATACTATGTCTCCTTTTTGTACTTGCTAGGAACCAAGCACTACACATGATGAAATGGGGAAACCTCTTATAAGCAACTAGAACAGCATGGCACCATCTGAGTTCCATATGAGCAGAAGTTAGCTGAATGTGGCCGCTGTTTTTTGTTCAGACAGATTACCTTCCTGGAAAAATGCCTACACTATTGCACAGAGGCACAGTATTTCCTTACTGCACTATCAATATCTGGCTTCAAATGCAATGAAAATGACTGATGTCTTAGTAGTATTCAGGTGGGGTAAGTAGCTGATAAACTCAGATACAGAAAGATGTTTAATTTCTTTCAAGGGTAGATATATACAACAATTTAATGTCCCCCCAAAAAATAGATTTATCTTCCGGAGATTTATGGCATCAATTTTTATAGTGTTCTGTTTATGGGATTTCAGGGGATAACTTTTTTTATTGATAGGATTTCCACCATTGGCTTTAAGTAGCAGCAACCTCAACCCTGAAGTTGAGGAAAAAGGAATTTAAAGAGGAGGAAGAGAATGATCAGAATTACAAAACATTATGTAAGTGATGCTATGTTAAACAATGTGGAATATTCTCAGACTTTTGCTGTATCACAGAGTATATTTTGTTCTTTTGTTCTTCAGTATATTTTGTTCTTTAGTCATGAAAACATATTTTAACTCTTCACAGTGAAAAATTCTGGGACTAAGTGTATCTGCATCTACCAGGACTCATATTTGTAAACCAATATTGCCATAAAAATGGTAGCTGTATTTGTCATTTGATATCTTTGAATAATAACCTATTTAAGACCTTTATGTAGATCTTTGATTCTTTAGATCTATAAAAGCAATCGGGTGCAAGTCTGTAGTTACAGACTAGTCTCAGACTGTTATTTCTCCAATTAGTTGTCTGAGGACAAAGACATGCAGAAAAGTAACTGCTATTTTATATTGATTCATACCACACATATATGATTATCAGTAATAATTACACCTGTAAGCAATGACATAAATGTATTAACCATTCCATAGTTAGGAAGTGCTGGATTTGGAGTTTCATAAAGGTAGCTTAGGACAGAATCTGTTTATGCTTGGCAGACCTGTGAAATAACTCCGTGTCATCACTTCCATGTAACTTCAACTTCCTTGTGTGTGCGCTATAATCAAATTTGATTGCAGTTTCATCTCACTGGTACCTAAGTAATCAGTCATCTGTTACTGGCTTTTTCATACCATGTTTCTCCATGATCATTGTGTCTGATTCAAGCCATGAGATCACAGAAATACTGCATCAGGAACATTTGCCAAATAGCTCCTACCAAAAACTTGGCTTCTCCGGTATCTAAGGAAGCAATCATGCAGCTAACATCCAAGCAGTGCCGTAAGCATGACCCCGAGTAGCATAGTTAATTATTTCCATTACTGTTTTTTAAGTTCTGAAAATTAGTTTCAGCCCCAAATTTATCATGATGTGTCTCCCTTGCAATGCTTTAAAGCAGAGATGCATTTTCATCAGATGCTTACCTGCAATATTTTAATGGTGAACCAGAGAATTCACTTCCATTTGATGTTGGCTCTGAACGGTTTTCAAAGTCAGATACCAGAAATACTGATAAACTGGCATTAACATAGCCAACCATACACCTAGAAGGAAAAAATCCTGTAGTCGGGACACAGCAAGGTTTTCCCATTAACAGTTGTACAGAGGAGGATGTTCTTTGGGTTTAAAGAATCCACAGTGTCACTTTGATGCTTATTAATGTTTGAAAGAGATGTTCAGGCAATATAAAAAAAAATGCTCAAGTAGGTCAGATGGACAATAAAAGTGAAGCAATGGTGGATTTCTATGGGAGAAGAAATGGTGAAGACTGGGAGTCATTACTTTTCAAAAATCACCTAGAGGGTGACACAATAGAGAGGAAATAATGAGTAGCACTAGGAAGATAATCAGAATATTCCCACTGTTACCTGCATGGTACTAGCACAAAGGGACATTAAATGAGATGGAAAGGCAACACACTTAAACCAGCTTTTTACAAAATGTTCGGTTAATCAGAGGAACCTAATATTAAAAGATCTGAGGGTGGATGAGCAGAAGGTCAGGCAGAGTTTTGAGAACACTGAGTAGCAAAATGTATATCAGCTGATGAAGGGCTGTGGAAGATACTAGAAGGCTTGAGTTTGGTGTTAATAAAGCTGAGGAGAGATGTGGCAAGTGTACTGTGATGTTCACTCTGTGCTGCCCATGTACAGGTAAGTCTGGTGCAGAGTATAATGCACATTAAGAGTTGTTTACTTTTTTTTGTTCTTTTTAAACTATGGATTCTACAGTCTTTGAGAAGCTACATTTAAACAAAATCTCCATATTAATTGGATTTGGAACTTAACTGAATAACAATATTTTTCTAATGTTACTTGGTATTGTATGGATCTAATACCTACAGATGTTTTCAATAGTAGATGTTCTGGACTCCTTGTATTGAGAAAAATCAATATTACTGTGCATTTTTTAATGGCTGCCTGCTTTTGTAACAGTACTGATTAATTATAATATCCAGAATACTGAGATAAATAGATTTTCTCCAAGTTGGCTCCTTCAAAGGATTATATCTGATGGTTTCATCTAGAAATTCACTCAAAAAAGCAGCAGAAGCAGAAGCATAAAAACACTATACAAGAGGTTTATGGAAAGATGGCAAGAGCTTCCTCTGTGAGCCAGTCTACTTTCCCTATGCAGAGCTAGTTTACTAGAAGGGACTTCCAGAGATCATCTAGTTCAACCCCTCTGCTAAAGCAGGTTCACCTCAATCAGGTCACACAGGAATGCGTCCAGACAGGTTTGGAAACCTCCAGAGCAGATTTCACACTCTCCCTGGGCAGCCTGTGCCAGGGCTCCCTCACCTGAATAGTAAAGTCAGTGAGTCATATCTGAGTCTTCATAAAAAATAAAATTTCTAAAGGTGTTGTCTTTTTTTTTTTTTCATGCACAACAGGCCTGAGAAAATCAGTAAGAAGGAAAGTTGCTGGCCATGTTTCAATGACTTACAGATCTTAATGGTGGCACTGGCCAAGGCACACACTCAGAAACAACTGGCACCACACCCAATATTTTATCCATGAAGAGACTTTAACTCCTCATGAAAATAAATGGAACGTTTCCACTGGCACCTACTAAAATGCCAAACTCCTTACAGGACAGCATATTAGCAGCACTGCTAATCAGAAGCTACCATGTCAGCTGCCCTTCTTCCATCAATATGATTAAACAGCATTGACAACTAAAAGACAGCAAAAAAAGCAGCAACAGAAGAACTCACTTACTGTCACAGAGAATAAAAATCAATCTGTCTAATATCAGAATGTAAGCTCTCTGTCTACTGTTTAGCTTGGTTTCTTTGAGCAGTAGGGTCCTTACTAATGGAGCTGCTAGGTAATTGTTTGCAAACTGTCTCTGTGTTCAGGTGGATTCAATGACCTTCCCCAAGTCAAATAGCCTGGATTTTACAAGTTGCCATGTAGCAGCTATACCCATACTTGCTGGTAGTGTGCGTACACTAATATAATCTCAGTGTTTACCAACACTGAAAGAAAATCCACCTAGGCAGCAAGGATTCAATACACAAATGTCTCCTGAAAGACTTAATCTAAGGACTCTAGTTTTAGAAGAAAAAAAAATTACTTTGCTCTGTAAGTATATCTTGATTTTTTAGTTAGGAATTGCTTCTTTTGTTAGACACTACATTTTTGAGCAATATGTGCTGAATACTACATCAGGAAAAAAAGCCTGGTGAATAAGTTTAAAATGCTCATTAAATCTGTCACTGATAAATACCACTGTTGCCTCAGAATGAAAAGAAGGTTATATCTATGTGCACCAGCTTGGAAGTGCAGCTTGTGCAGCATGCTGCTACACACATCAAATCTCTCTAACAGCTCTGACATGTTTTCCTTGAGTTCATGTCATATAGTCACCCAGCAACTCATTCTGTGAATATGCAAAGCATCAATATCTATCACTGATACTTGTTAGCTAAGCACAAACAAGAAATTAGGGTTAGTAGAATCAGAACATATACAGACAGTATTGCTGCATCTAGTCAAACTGCAAGTCATTTTCATGTGCATCTATTTTCCCAAAGAAAAGCTTACTTTTGTCCAGCTTCTCCCTGGCCAGCACAAGGTCCATATTTGTAAGCATAAACAAGACGAGGGATGAAATCTGATGTCACAGCTATAACAAATGCATTTGTTATAACAGAAAGAATTCCAATGCCTTCCAAGATCCCATACCAGATTCCTGTTCAACAAGAAGAGTATATTAGCCCCAAGAAAAAACAGAACCAAAGTACAGGAGATACTGCACGCTCTGAAGCAGTTGTTCCTACCAGCCAAAGTCTTTTAATGTAGTTTCTATTCAAGGTAAAAATAATGTTTCTTATTGAAAAGCTGGACCTCAGTAGACCAGATTTCTGTTCCCATTGGGTGGGAATTTTGTTCATCCTGCAAGTAAAGTCAAGGAAGTCTTAAAGGTGCTCATGGAGGCCTTGGCTCCACCAACCCACAAAACCATCTGGGCAGTTTAAAGAAATGCTGTAAGATTCTCTGATTATGATGACAGCTATCTAGCCTTTGAGGAGAGTCTGCCAGAGCAGTCACAAATAGATGCAATTCGTGATCTGCCTGGCACAGGGATCTTGTGTGAAACTTGTGCAGAGCTGGCCAGCATGTACCTATTGGCATCAAAATCTTCATGGCATGCTAACAGTATACAATGGCACATAGCTCTTAGGCATTTGGACCCATCCTCAACTGTGGCAAAGATCTTGTGGTACTTGCCTACAGCAACTCTGGTCATGAGGACTATCACTGAGAACTACATCAGTGGAAGGTTAGACATATTTGTTGATTTTAACAAAGCATCAAGCTGTCCCTGAAAACTTTGCTTAATAGAGAGAGAATACAACTTGTTTTGAGACATCACACTTGAAACAGTCTGAAAAAAAAATAGTCTGCTTTCCTGTGCTTTTATTATTTACATTATATAATTGGGTTTTTTCAAGAGTTATGTCTACAGTGTGTGCTCTGTACTGGCTGATGTCCAGGCTTGACTCCACACTGTTCACATACATAGCTTTACTCAGATACAGACTTTAGGTATATTGCAGACCATTCTGAGAACACAAAGCCTGGGCTTCTGCTATTTCATGATGGGCTACTGGTTTTTGCAATGCAGATGGGCAGCGAAGTATCTTATTTACGCCTGCAAAGACACCAGTGATTCAGTTTTAGGCAGATGACTTTCTTTTACAGAGTCCTTCCTAAAGGTGTTCTGCTTTTGCACACTGCAAGGACAGAAGAGATTTACAGTCACAATATGTTCAGAGAGTCCTTGCAGTAGTGTGTGGCTGGGTGACCTCAAAGTTCTGTGAATCCTGTGTAGCAGTGTAGGTGTGCCTCACTGAGAGCAAGTCATCTCTTGGTGTCTAGATCCATCCTGTCTGACCCACCAGGGATCTAGTGGGCATAGCCCCTGAGTCACAAGGGAGCTTGGATTTGGCCAGGTAAATATAAAACACACAGGATGGTCATTGCCTTAACTTGACTTTCATGTTTCAGCTGCTATATCTGGTTATTTTATTTGAACTAAACAGTGGCAAGTGTTCATACGGAGTGTTTGCCAGAAGGAAAAACCTGCAGAGAACACTGATCACTTCATTAAAACATCTTGGGTGTTAAATCACCCAGAAAATTGGTAAAAGACATTTTCCAATAGAGACTATCAAACATATAAGTACGTTGTCATCAGATATTTTTTTGGAACAACCAAATTGTGTGCAATGAACAGGGGACATGACTGAAAATACATTAACCTGCTCTTAATTTGAGTGTTCAATGCTTTACCTTAAAAATAATACACACACATAACAAGCACGTGTACAATAACTCACCTATATCTTTGGCTCTTGAGGCTAAAGGTCTTCTCCACTGGGTAACAAATTTGTATGCATCAAGCCGAATTTCAATAATATTGTTAAGTAAGGCCAGAAGGGGTGCCAGCGGAAAAGCTGCCACAAAAATGGTTGTGAACCCAAATTGAAGAACTAGGAAAAAAAGGAAAAATTGCAATGTAACTGTTAAGATCTAAAGCCAGTGTCTAACATATCAAATAATGTATGCATACAAACATTATGCATAAACATACCTGTGAAATGTACAACTACTTGCCGCAAGTTCAGAGCAAGGATAACAAGAACAAATACATATATCTCTGTGGGGTGGACAACTTAATTTGGTAATTTGGACTTAAATTTGGAGATGGACAAATTGTGCTGTTAGAAAGGGGCACTTTTTACTCCAGCATCATCTAGGATCTCTCAATATCTGCAAAGATTAGGGCTGAATACATTCATTTTTTATTTAAAGTACAGATGGGCAGCAGTTTGAAACTTTGTGTTAAGTTTCTAGGTGCAGGTTTTCAGATTGACAAATTTCCCATTAATTTGAAAATGATTGTGTGAGGGCAAACCCAAAAAACAATCGTGACAAGTACACTTCATTCACATAAAGAAAAAACTCTTTTTATTTAACATTTCTTTTGTAGCAAGCTACTTTGTAAATGTGAGGTATTAAATGATGGTCAATTCTAAACATAAATGAGAATACAAGTCTGTATCCTGCAGTTTAAAAGTAAAAGCCCAAGGGAATTTAATATAGTAAATCACAGCAAAGTTGTTAAAAAATATATTCAGTTAAAGAGATGGGCTCTGGTTTGGAAAATTACCTTCCCCACACAAAGCTAGAATGCAAAGCATTTTGTAGATATGAGGTTAGCAAACTTGCAGCAGGGTGGTTAGCTACATTGGTTTGGTTTGGTTTGGTTTGGTTTGATTCTTGCAAACTCACTCACATTCCTCACCTGACATTTTGTAGCCTTTTTAGCTTTACATAGCAATAATTAAAAGAATACATCAGCCCATATCAGCGAAAGGCAACAACATTAAAAACTAGCAAAAGAAAGAAAATAAAGCTCAGTGTCATACTCATTTCTAGGTATTCATCAAAGAGTCCATAAGCATTCATTGGTTGCAGATTGTAGTCCTTTTCCCACTGTGGGAAGCTTGTTTTTCTTTGTGTGCCATACTCTTGTCGTAGTTTTCTCCTTGTCCACCAGTTTTGAATTAGCCTACATTTTCAAATAAATTAAAGAAACAAGGTAAATAATATTAGTGGATATTCATCCCAAAATTTGAAGAGACTACCTGTGCACAATGTACCTTGCAAAGTTAATTTCCTAGTGCACAGGAAGATAGAGTGTTAGTAATGAGATGGAGCAACAGGTATGAAAACAGCCCAGGGCTAGATGTTGTTAAAATGGTGGAGGAATTTTGATATCTTTCCATTATTTATTTACCTTCTTTTTCTCTAGAAGGAAAGGCAAATTTGTTTATATGGCTGAATGCAATGCTGCGTGGAGATAGTTGAACTCCGATTGAGAAATCAGTAAGTAGAGTGCTAATGCTGCTTGATTCCTTCCTGTGTGCGAAGGAGAGGAGAACTGGTGCATGCTTTCAGAGGTTTTGAGGTGTTTTTTGTATGAAGCAGAAGCATCACTCTGACATGTCAATATTTCTATTAAAAATGTAACCGCTGAACAACCAATGTTCTAGCACACCCATTAGGGCTTCCCTCTGATACCTTTGAAACTTTTTTTTTAACTGTGAGGCAGAAACTTCAGAAAATAAGCCAATGCCACATGCACCAGTGAGAAATGTGATAGCAAGAGCTGGGGTTCCCATCACCAAGGAACACCAGGTAGCATTTCTGACTTGCCCTTTATATCTCTGCAGTCCCTGTGGGAGCACATGCTTGCACTAGAGCTAGGCTGCTACCTGGAAATGGTGAAAAAAAATGCTCTCCAAAACATTTGGCTGCTCCTCCTCTCCTAGGGCTATCTTATGAAGAAATATTCTCTGCTGTTAGATTTGGCACTACAGTACTGGCTCTGTGTGGGTCTCAGCAGGCAGTAGCCACCACATGAGCAGAGGTGCAGTGATGTTCTACTACAGACTAAAGGATTATCTCTCAATACTCTGTCTATCCACATGGTGTTGGCTCCACTCATACTCTTAGCAGAAATGACTTTTTTTTTTCCTTCACACAAAAAGGAAATGCTACCTGAAACATTTACCTGAAACATTTTGGGGCTACAAGGTGAACTGGGAGGTCTGGTGAGCAAGTACATCTCTCATCATTGTAAGCTGAAGCATTTCGCTTTGTTTTGACTATGTTCTGTGTTACAATTTTCATTGTAACTCTTAAGTGAAGAAGAGATGGACTTCATCTGAAGTAGTTTATTCCTATTAAATCACTTGTTCTTAAACAATATCCTCCTATCTCCTTAAGTCACCTTCTTTAATCCCCTTCTGTGCTCTTTATTAGGTTTCAAAACCCCTACTGATAAGTAGCAGAAAGTTCTAATGAAACTGACAAAAGACCCAGGGAGCTGAAAGAGAAGGATCAATACTGCTGCTGCAATTCCTGCTCCCCACCCTGTCTAAATTCCTCCAGCCCTAACAGCTGTAAAATTCTGGCAAGCAGCACTAGACCTAGACCCAGGAAGATAGATATAGCGAGCTTTGATTACCTTGATTGCCAATTACTCTGCACATTTAAATCATTTACTCTGTTCTCATTACAGCTAGATATGATCAGCAATGAAGCTGCCTGAAATGTTTCTGCAGTTCAAGGACTAAACTGCACTAGCTCTCTTGGATACTGCAACAAAGCAAATAAATCCCTCTGAAATTTGCAAGGACAAACTTTCTGACAATGTCAACTCTCTTATATTTTCACACTTGCTAATTTCCCTTGATGACCTGCCACACTGTCTCTAGTACCAACTGTCTCTATTAATCATCTTAAACATACTCATTAAATACTAATCAATACGAAATGAACCAATAGGAAATTAATAACCATCAACCTTTTTAGCTAGGGTACAGCTCTGTAATACCCTGAAGATCACCAGGGAACTTGTCTATATACCATTTTTCCATTTCTGATACTGTATATGCCAGCAATGCATTTTTTCCAGCTCATACCTGCCCTTTCAGGCATTTTTCTCACCCAGTGAGGAAAAACCCAATTTATAACTTACTGGCATAGCTATTAAATGCTATGTATAATATCTCCTGTGTAAGGAATACAGTAGTCCTACAGTTGTTTTTAAGGAGTTTTTAAACGTGCAATACAATTTAATGAAATAAGGTACTTCCACTATATTATTTATTTGTTAATATTTATCTTACACTTTCACTTTTGCAAATTATGTCCAATGTGAAAAAAATCTCAAACACCATCTATCTCTATATGTCTGGAAACCTGTCTTAAGGGGGAATTTTCTATTCTAATGACTACTATATCTTGCTTTTCTGTAACTAGTCACAAGGAAATCATAAATTTAATATTCTTCTGTGACCTATAGAAGGTTAGGCATTATATTTACTTACGGGTAGCCCAGTTCCATGAAATTATTCCAGGTCTGCTTTAACACCATTATAATACCCATTTGCATACAGAGATCAATAAGGCATCCACTAGGATGGCACTATGGAAGAAAAGAAACAAAAAGTTAAACTGAAAGAATACTGAGTTTTAAAGCATTTCTTAAAGACTAGAAAGGCATATTAGATAATTTGCTTAAAAGAAATGAAATGCTATTCTCTTTAAGTCTGGGGTTTTTTTAAAAACTAAAAAGCCAGGAGAAGACATGAGACCATATCATACTGTCAGCCTTTTAAGCTTATTATCTAATCATCTTAAAGCAATGCAGTTTTCACATAAGTGCTTTTAATACGTTGTGCAACTGTTGGTGGGACAGAGGCAAAAGCTGCCAAGTTTCTCCAGTGATTGCAAGTTTTTGGGGAGGTTGACTGTGCATCAAGTCAAAGAATGAAGAGAAAATGACTCCTGGCTGCACAAGCAAACAGTGTATGTTTAGAGCACAGACCTAGTCCTGTTTATTGAGTACTATTTGATGTACTATTTGAGTGGACCACACAAAGCTATTCTGTTCTTGAAAAATCTCTGTCAAACAACAGTTCTTTGTGTCTCTGTTTGAGTGCTTGCTTACTGGCTTTAGCAGTAGCTCCAGACCTTGAAGAAGTGCTGCTGGTTTTGAAAGAGAAATTGAAATACAATATAAATTGAGGTGATTCTCCTCCCCGCCCCTTTTTTTTTTTTTTTAAATCTGCTATTGGAAGAAACAGAAAAGGACAGATTTTTTTTTTTCCCTCAAAGAGAATTTTGCACAATTTTGGATTTTGCAGGTCCAAATAGTGGAGTCCAAGCTGTGTTCTTAAATCCTGGGTACTATGGATAACTCAGACAGGTCACTGTCATAGAACTGGGAGTATTTATCTCTAAATTTTAGGGAGAAAAATTAGTTATGACCTGTTACAAAACATGTTATTAATTTCTTATTTATACTGCATTATACTGTGCTCAGAACCTAGGTCTCTGCTGAGGTTTCTGTTGACCTCATTCGGATTTTCTTCAGATTAACCCAGTAGCAGACAATTATTTTTAAAAAAAACACAAAACTTCTCTGGCATGATTGTTAAATCAATATCTGTCTGTTTTTAGAGATGAGTCACATAAGACAATATAACCTGAGAGAAGTAGGTGCAATATTAATGAAGTAGCAGTGATACTACAGCCAGGACATCACTAATGAACAAAGAGAGGGTTATTGGAAGTGTATCTGGGCATTGTATTCTAAATTATGTTCCTAGTAAGACCTAGCACCTCTATGATCAATAAACAGACTTTAAAATTATACATTTATTTTATTATTAGACTTTTTTTTCTCTGAGAAAAGGAAGACAGTAGGGACTATGAACAGTAGCTTCTACCAGCAACTGACCCAACCTGTTGCACTTCCTTCCCAAACTTGGTTCTTTTTCCTCCTGTCTCTGCTTCCACAGAAATGGGAGGTTCTTTCTCTGTTCTCTGATCCCTCTCTGAGATGGTTCAGTAAAGTAATTAATCAGAAAACAAATTCAGTCAGAAAAGAGAAGAATTTCCTGCTGATACAGACTGAACTGAATAGGCTCCTCACAGGGGTGGACAAGCCAAAGCCAGTGCAGAGGAACAGAAAAGAGTGAACTTCTAGGAGAAGACTCAAAGATATGCAGATTTCTTCTTTTGGCAGTGGCAAGCTGTTAGGTTTGCTCAGCCCCTCTCAGCCTTGGAGGGATGTTAAATGAATTTCTGTTTGACCATTTATCAAAATTAGGATGTCTTTTTCAAATGCTCAACCAAAATATTTGTGTATCTGGAAGTGTTTGTAAATTCACGTTGGCAGTGTAAGACCTGCTTTTTCCACTTGCCATTTGTCATATATTTGCAAAGTTGTTTTGGTTTTTCATCTGAGAAGCAGGAAAGAAACTATGGAATTTGAGTGTGCAAATAGCACTATATGACTGGCCTGGAAATTGCTGCTGTTCACCTCCAGTAACTGTCAAATGGTTTTCAATTCTGAATGTATTTGCAAAAAAATGACATTGGTCCTTGAGTAACTTGGAAAGCCAGCTTCTCATTGCTCTCCAAACCCATTTGGTTCTATAGTCATGGAACATTATGCCAGCAACTCTTTTGGGATGTTTGATCAGTTGTTTTGGTCAACTATATTTTATGTATCAGGATTTTTAAGTTATCATTTGATTGTTTTATCTCCCTGGACAACAAGGCTAGAAAAACAGGAGAAAGTGGGATTTTTTTAGAAGCAGAAAGTTGTCAGATTAATATCTGACTTTGATTCATTTCAAGAATGAAATATTTCCAATGCAAAATATAAATAATGTTTAAACCATTTGATACCACTATCCAAATGTGATGCAAACATCAAAACTGGTAGCATTGAAAAGGGCATATATGTGAGTACGTAGATGTTTTTGTAGCAGATGGCAGTGTCAGTAGCGTTGAGTTAGACAGCAACTGAAAACCCAATAACACACTCAAATATAACTAGACAGATTTATGTATATGCCTCTGCTTGCATTCACTGCATCTGTGGGCAGCAGATAAATCAGTGTGTAAGTAGTGAATGCTCACCTCTTCCAGTCTCCACCGGTTTATCAGCCTTAAGTAGGCACCAGGGTGTCCTGTAAATCTTTAACACAGGAATGTACATCAGCCATGTTGTCTTAGCAGTCTGCTCACAGTAGTACAAGAAAACTCACACTGTTTGTTTAAATCTAGTGTCATCTTAGTATGATTGACAAAATTGCAAAAGATTTTACGCTGAAAAGAATTTGGGGGCATTCCTGGAATAATTTCCATGAAGGGCTAAGTATATTTTTACTTCCAGTTTTGTTTCAAAATCAAATACTGTGCTATTGGATATTCAAAAGAGAGAAAATCTGAAAAAAAAACTGTTCATGTCAGTTTGGGAAATGTCTTTCAACTGCCAATCCATTTTCTTACACCATAATGTGGGCTGTGATATCTGCCTTTCTGTGAAATCAGTGGAAATATTGGTATGCATTAGGAAACCACAATTTCCTTACTATTCTTCAATGCTTTGTTACAAAATTATTCCCACAGTTTCCCCTGTGCAAGTAATTGATTCTGAGGGATTCGTCTATTCGAGCCTTGTCAAAAGGTCTAAATTGGCTTTTAGCAGACTTGCAGAAAGATACATATAAATATATATATATTTAAATTTCTGTGGAAAAACCCATATAACTAATATCCCATATTTCAATCAACAGTCCAAATCATATTATTGGAGCAGCAAAATATTCAGGCAGTTGGACTAGTTGACTGTTGTAGATCCCTTCCAACTGTCATAGACTATGCTATTCTGAAAAAGACACAGCATTGTTTCCTTATGTGTACAAATTAAAGACATAAAGACAGAGTAAAGTGACTTGTATGTATAGTATTTTGGAACCCATCATTTCCCTGAAAACTTTTAATAGGAAAACTATTAAAAACTAGCATTGAGCCAATTTGGTGCTAGGCAATAAAAACTATGCTTGTTTCTGGGCTTTTGAAAGGAAAATAAACTGCAATCTATCCTACTTTGCTAGTATGGAATTTGCATTTTGAGATATGTGATAATATGATCCCATTTCATTTCATTACAGACAATTTTATTTCTTCTCTCTACTTCACTTTTTATATATGAGGATACAGTTGTCAATCCTACCTTCCAAGGAAGAATGCTATATAAAAGGTAGAGCTGTTCAGATTGACAAACTGAAAAAGAAACATTTTCAAGGTAAAGCTGTTCTCCCACTCAGATTCAGTACGAGGTTGTTCTGTGAAGAAAGACAGTAGAATTTCAGAGGTTTAATCAGATTAACAATTTCCCTTGGCACANGTTCAGTAAAGTAATTAATCAGAAAACAAATTCAGTCAGAAAAGAGAAGAATTTCCTGCTGATACAGACTGAACTGAATAGGCTCCTCACAGGGGTGGACAAGCCAAAGCCAGTGCAGAGGAACAGAAAAGAGTGAACTTCTAGGAGAAGACTCAAAGATATGCAGATTTCTTCTTTTGGCAGTGGCAAGCTGTTAGGTTTGCTCAGCCCCTCTCAGCCTTGGAGGGATGTTAAATGAATTTCTGTTTGACCATTTATCAAAATTAGGATGTCTTTTTCAAATGCTCAACCAAAATATTTGTGTATCTGGAAGTGTTTGTAAATTCACGTTGGCAGTGTAAGACCTGCTTTTTCCACTTGCCATTTGTCATATATTTGCAAAGTTGTTTTGGTTTTTCATCTGAGAAGCAGGAAAGAAACTATGGAATTTGAGTGTGCAAATAGCACTATATGACTGGCCTGGAAATTGCTGCTGTTCACCTCCAGTAACTGTCAAATGGTTTTCAATTCTGAATGTATTTGCAAAAAAATGACATTGGTCCTTGAGTAACTTGGAAAGCCAGCTTCTCATTGCTCTCCAAACCCATTTGGTTCTATAGTCATGGAACATTATGCCAGCAACTCTTTTGGGATGTTTGATCAGTTGTTTTGGTCAACTATATTTTATGTATCAGGATTTTTAAGTTATCATTTGATTGTTTTATCTCCCTGGACAACAAGGCTAGAAAAACAGGAGAAAGTGGGATTTTTTTAGAAGCAGAAAGTTGTCAGATTAATATCTGACTTTGATTCATTTCAAGAATGAAATATTTCCAATGCAAAATATAAATAATGTTTAAACCATTTGATACCACTATCCAAATGTGATGCAAACATCAAAACTGGTAGCATTGAAAAGGGCATATATGTGAGTACGTAGATGTTTTTGTAGCAGATGGCAGTGTCAGTAGCGTTGAGTTAGACAGCAACTGAAAACCCAATAACACACTCAAATATAACTAGACAGATTTATGTATATGCCTCTGCTTGCATTCACTGCATCTGTGGGCAGCAGATAAATCAGTGTGTAAGTAGTGAATGCTCACCTCTTCCAGTCTCCACCGGTTTATCAGCCTTAAGTAGGCACCAGGGTGTCCTGTAAATCTTTAACACAGGAATGTACATCAGCCATGTTGTCTTAGCAGTCTGCTCACAGTAGTACAAGAAAACTCACACTGTTTGTTTAAATCTAGTGTCATCTTAGTATGATTGACAAAATTGCAAAAGATTTTACGCTGAAAAGAATTTGGGGGCATTCCTGGAATAATTTCCATGAAGGGCTAAGTATATTTTTACTTCCAGTTTTGTTTCAAAATCAAATACTGTGCTATTGGATATTCAAAAGAGAGAAAATCTGAAAAAAAACCTGTTCATGTCAGTTTGGGAAATGTCTTTCAACTGCCAATCCATTTTCTTACACCATAATGTGGGCTGTGATATCTGCCTTTCTGTGAAATCAGTGGAAATATTGGTATGCATTAGGAAACCACAATTTCCTTACTATTCTTCAATGCTTTGTTACAAAATTATTCCCACAGTTTCCCCTGTGCAAGTAATTGATTCTGAGGGATTCGTCTATTCGAGCCTTGTCAAAAGGTCTAAATTGGCTTTTAGCAGACTTGCAGAAAGATACATATAAATATATATATATTTAAATTTCTGTGGAAAAACCCATATAACTAATATCCCATATTTCAATCAACAGTCCAAATCATATTATTGGAGCAGCAAAATATTCAGGCAGTTGGACTAGTTGACTGTTGTAGATCCCTTCCAACTGTCATAGACTATGCTATTCTGAAAAAGACACAGCATTGTTTCCTTATGTGTACAAATTAAAGACATAAAGACAGAGTAAAGTGACTTGTATGTATAGTATTTTGGAACCCATCATTTCCCTGAAAACTTTTAATAGGAAAACTATTAAAAACTAGCATTGAGCCAATTTGGTGCTAGGCAATAAAAACTATGCTTGTTTCTGGGCTTTTGAAAGGAAAATAAACTGCAATCTATCCTACTTTGCTAGTATGGAATTTGCATTTTGAGATATGTGATAATATGATCCCATTTCATTTCATTACAGACAATTTTATTTCTTCTCTCTACTTCACTTTTTATATATGAGGATACAGTTGTCAATCCTACCTTCCAAGGAAGAATGCTATATAAAAGGTAGAGCTGTTCAGATTGACAAACTGAAAAAGAAACATTTTCAAGGTAAAGCTGTTCTCCCACTCAGATTCAGTACGAGGTTGTTCTGTGAAGAAAGACAGTAGAATTTCAGAGGTTTAATCAGATTAACAATTTCCCTTGGCACAAAGGCTGCACATACCTATCACAGTTGGCAATGTCTTTGCAAATTAGCCTGCTGATTTCAAAATATGAGTGGACAGAAAAAATTGTATCCAAAAGCAGCACACAGCATGTAAGTTTGGAAAGACCTAGAAATCTCTGCCTGTATCTGGATATGTATATTCACAGGAGACTGTAAGAAAGTGGTCAAGATAACGTGTATACTAAACAACCCTCCTGGATTCCTCTGTCCTTTAAAGTCTCGGGCATTTCTCTTATGTCCTTTTCTGCAGCCTACAATAATGACATTGCTAGAAAGCACCACACTGCAAGCTGCATGAGTGTCTTTTTGTTAGAAATGTCACACTGCACTGGAGAAAATCCTCCTTATAATTCTTTTATGGATTTGCCCACCATGCTGGCACCTGAGGAGTCTACACAGGTATCAGTGCCACTGTATGACTTCATTTCCTTGTCCCAGAGAGTTCATAATGGAAAACTGAAAAGAAAGTTTTCATAGAATCATAGAATGGTAGGGGTTGGAAGGGACCTTTGGAGATCATCTAGTCCACCCACTCTGCAGAAGCAGGTCCACCTAGATCAGGTCACACAGGAACGTGTCCAGGTAGGTCTTGAAGATCTCCAAGGAAGGAGACTCGACATCCTCCCTGGGCAGCCTGTGCCAGGGCTCTGTCATCCTCATAGTAAAATAGCATTTTCTTATGTTTAAATGGAACTTTTTGTGTTCCAGCTTCATCCCATTATCCCTTGTCCTGTTGCTAGATACTGTTGAAAAAAGGGATGCCCCAGCCTCCTGACATTCACTATTTAGATAAATGTAAATATTAATGAGATTCCCCCTCAGTGTCCTCAAGGCTAAACAGCCCAAATTCCTGCAGCCTTTCCTCATAAGGAAGATGCCCCAGGTCATCTTGGTGGCCTTGCACTGGACTTTCTCCAGAAGTTCTCTTTCCCTCTTGAGCTGAGGAGCCCAGAACTGGACACAGGACTCCAGATGAGGCCTCACCAGCTCAGAGCAGAGGGGAAGTAGAACCTCCCTTGGCCTGCTGGCCACATTCTTCTTGATGCATCCCAGTATGCCATTGGCCCTCTTGGCCATGAGGGCACATTACTGGCTCATGTTTAGTTTATTATCAACCAGGACTTCCAAGTCTCTCTTTGCAGAGCTGCTCTCTAGCAGGTCAGTCCCCCGCCTGTATGGGAGGATTGTTCCTCCCAAGAAGCAGGACTCTGCACTTGTTGAATGTCATGAGATTCCTGATTTTATTGATTCATGAATCATGAGGTTCGTGATTACCCAACAAATGGGCTAAGGTAAATAGGAAATAGGGAGATGTTCTTCCCTGCAGGTAGGCCCCTAATGTCTATTTAAAGAGACATCAAGGCAGAACTTAACAAAACAACATCTATGCCAACACACCAGTACTATGTCCTGGGGTGACTTTCCAATTTGAAGGATTTTTAGTCAACCATTCCGGTGATCAGTAGTAATGAGAGAAGTGGAGGTACTAATGGTGATTCTGAGTATCATAATGATAGCATTTGCATACTACTTCCAAAGGAGCCTCCAGTAAAGTACCGGAAGTATAGAATCAGCAATGATAAACTAGATTATCTTTAGACATACTCTAACCATAAGGAAATATTAAATAGATGCATCAATGGACAAGTTCCTGTGTGACCTACTCCAGGAGGTCCTGCTCTGGCAGGGGAGTTGAACTAGATGATCTTTCAATGTTCCTTCTGACCCTTAAGATTCTGTGGTCAACAAAACCATAAAACAGACCATACATTAACAACTGTTAATGTATGGACAGGAAATGCCTGTCAAGAAACCCAAATTTGTGTGTATGCCAGTTCGATCACATTTAGCCAATTGGAAAGAAGTATAAGCATCATGGACTTTTTATGCCAATCTGTGAGAATGACAAGTTGAACTTTAACAAGGCTGCTAAAGCTGAAGCTTTGCTCATATGTCTGTTAGAGACAATGGCAATGTTCCGAAGGAACATGGCTATGAGCTCAAAAAAGAGGTCATATAAAGGCTGAGGGACATACTGAATGCAGCTTTGCTGCCGATCCCGCTCTGAGTTTATTATACTGATAAAAGTCATTGAAATCAAATCAGTTACTTAAGCCACCAGAATAAAAACCACAGAACAGTCTGAACTCTATCAGAACAGTTTGACCTACTGAGTTTTCATACAGGTGCTTTCTGCATGGGCTACAAGAAGTAGACCTACCTTGATGATAACCTGGCAGAAAGTAACCAAGCTTCAAGGTCTCTAGGCCTTGAAGCCTTGAAACCAGACTTTTTTTAAAAAAAAAAATTAAAGCAGATACTCCCAGGGTGTCATAGGGAGTAAAAGAGCATAGCCTGTGCAAATCACATACTTGAAAGTTGTATTTCTCAACCTTAGCTAGCAGATATCTTTTTCGTTGAGACAGGATAGCAAAAAATATTAAAAATTTACAGCATACAAATGAAGACTCTCAGTCTAGTAAGAAATAACAGAATAAATGCAATCATTCACAGTGGTGCTTTGAACACATCAGCTATGACTTCCCAGATATAGAAAAGTCCTGGCATTTGTTAAGATCAGCTGTGTGTTTCCTCTGAGCAGACACCAAAACCTGTCCACCTGCTCCAAAATACATTATGGAACAGCAAAATACACAGGTATCCAGAAGCTCAAAATAATCTCATCAAACCACTTTTGTGCCTGCCGTAATATGATTCACCAAATAGACCTTCAGCAAGAGTTTCATTGTAGGCTTCTTGACACTACGGAGCTTTTGCCAATTGCTGCCAACTACTTCAATCTTCCAGCATTATCGGGATCTCCAGAGACTCTGGCTGAGCCATGGATATATGATATCCCATTGCTACCCCAGTGACGGTACATGCTATCCTTAGAAAACATGTTTTCCTTACTCTAGCTTAAAGATCACCTTTATGGTCAAGAAGAAAAGATTACTGAAACTTAAAACACCACTACAGTTTAAGTGTTGATAGATAGTGGTAGAGTTGATGAGTCATCTAGTTATTTTCCCTCCAAATTGCTGCCCCTCTTAAAGGCATTTGTTTGATAGTCAAGAAGCACCTTTCAATCCAGAAGCGATTCCCCCATTTCAAGGTCTTCACAAAACCTGGGAGCTGTAGGTGCTCAGTGTCTCTGAAAATTGATGCTTTTTCACACCAAGATAACAAAGTTCTTACAGTGTAAGGAGTTGGAACAAGAACTAGGCATTGCAGGTGAGTGACTGATGTTGCCACTAATTAAACGGCACTATAGCTGAGTTTATAGACTCCTTTATAATAAACTTAAGAAAAACATGAATTCCTACAGATTGCAAATTAATAATGTTTTTTCATATTTATTTGGTGAATGGCTATCACAGTGTAGGGACCAAAGAAAATCCCCCACCCAGTAAAATATCATGCAATTTTTGCTTACCTAAATTTGTCAGGAAAAGAGCAACCTTTTCATACAGCTGTAACAGAGAAGAAACAGCCTCTTACCTGAGGTAGAGTAACTGCTCTTACATATTAAATTTGACATCCAGATGGTCTCTGAGATGTTCTGATAATGATGATAATAAAACTATATAGTACTAATACAGTAATGATACAACCGATCATGGAACAGTAATATTTTAAAAACTTCTTCTCAGCTCTTTTCATGCATGCTGTCCCTGCCCCTATTTTACATACATCATGAAAAAGGTTGAAATAACTTTTCCAAGAACACAAAACAGAACAATAGCACAACTGAGATTTTTTTTTTAGTTACTCATGGAACATTTATCTCTCAAAAAAAGCCATGCTAGTAGGAGAATGTTCTGGTGTGTTGGGTATTTCGGGCTTTTTAGGTTTGTTTGGGATTTTTCTGGTGCTGAAATGAAAGATACTTGGGCAACAGGGTTGCTTCTGAGAAAGTCTTTACCAATCCCCACTATCAGACAGATTTCTTAGAATCAGTGACATTGTTCTAAATCCTAAATGGTACTTTCTGCACTTGGCAGATAGCTACTACTACTGACATCAATATCAGTGTAAATTAATACAATAGTTTCTATTTGCCCAAAGCATGTTCTCACAAAATGCTAAATGTCCTTAACTGTCACTGATGCCTAAAGGAATACAAAGCTCTTCATATTCCAGGCTCAAGTACTTATTCCTAATGTGTGTATCAGCAACATTTCTTCTCTTTTGCAGTTATCCTTATAAACTCTTGTTTAAATTGAGTCATGTACAATCTACAGATCGAACTCCCTGCTGAAGAATTGAAGTCATCCTGAATTACCTCATCCATGTTAACAGCCAATTCTTGCTTAGGTTTTTGCTGCCTTTGGAGTAAATAGTTTAGTTTCAAGTAATGAAAAAGGTGGTTTCTTCTAGGTTTAAAAGCATCTCTTAAGGGCAATAGTAAAAGTGCTTAATGTCTGGATGCTTTATATCCTGATCCCAATGGGGAGTATGCTATTTTACAAATGTATATTGCTCTCCAGAAAGGGGTGTCAAAACTGTATTTTGTTGCTATTCCTCCTGGAACAGTAAGACTGTGTTACAGATTCTGTTAGCAGTGTTTAGATCTAATTACCTGCTACTGTAGTTTATCACCACTACTTCCAAGGGGCTTTGTTTAGGATCATATTATGTTCTGTGTTCCTATTTTTCTACAGGCAATATCACTGAAATGAACATATTTTGTTGACCTAGGTAAAGCTAATGGTTGTTTCCAGGTCAGGTTGCAGTATTATCTAGGAGATGTTATGCTTGAAGATCACTTCATTTTCTCGTGGTTGCTGTGTCAGTGTATATACCTAGCTTCCAAAGCATCCAGTCTAGAAGTTGCTTGTGGTCTAATCCCTTCCCCTGATGCTCAGAGAGCCTACCAACTCATACCAGAATCCCCGGTGGCTTTCCAGGCTTCCTAGCAGTGAATTCCATACTGTTACATTTTAATCCCTTCTGGTCTTATTAACACTATGTCTGCTTGCTCTCCTGCTACTTTTCTTGAGTCATAGTTTGTAGAGCGTTCAACTACCTAAATTGTTCCTGAGGATTTTTTTTCAAAAGAAATCCCATTACTGTCCTTCAGTAAACTAAGATAATCCATCATAGGAAGTGAGGGATTGCGTTCTTAAATCCTTCTTTTCAAAAGTTCCTGCAGTTTCATATTTTGGGTATCTTTTGTTTCCTTGAGCTATATCCAGATGTAAGACTGGTGTTTATTGCGTGGTTATGAGTATAACGCTAAAGAGATCCATCTTTGCAGTGCTCTACTTAGTTGATGTATTTTAGGAAATAAAACAAAGGCACCTTCAAGCCATCTTTTATTATTTAAAAAATTTATCTAAACCAAGAGAACCAAATAATTTTGTTTGTGCAGTGTTTCTTTGTTGCTGCTTCACTGCACATACAATGACTTGTACTGAGAGCTTGGAAATGGATGTTGTACTTGTAGATATATATAGTTTTCTTTTTATTTCGTTTATGTTTATTATGTGCTCTCAGTGGATTAAAGAAAACCCCCAAAAGCTGCAGATAACAAGCAATAAATCAAAAATAACATAAAAGTAGAGAGCCCTTAATACAAATTCAGAGACAGTAATAGCTTCTACCTCTTCTTTCTGCCCTTTCTCAGCCTATAGTCCCACCTTAGGGAAAACAAAGGACAGTCAACAGTTCTTGATAGACTGTCCTAGTCTCCAATCCAGTCTTGCCTTTGCCCAAGGGAGAAGTGAAGTCCTGCAGCAAAACCTCTTGGAGTTTCTTGCTGTATAAATGAGAGGCTGTAAAAATTACCTTCTAGGCTTGGGTATTGCACAGGAAAGAAAGTAGTCTCCAAGTCAGCCCTTGATAATGTGCAGGCCTGAAGTAGCATCTCATACTTTGTCTAGAAAGTAAGTCAGGCCTCCCCAAGGAGCAAAGCCTGACATACATTTTGTAGAAGACACACTTGCTACTGAGTGGGTAGAGATACTCCATCCTGGCTCCAGTACATTGATGATTTGCAGGTTGATCCCTTCTCCTTCTTAAACTGCATTCTTATGTCAGTTGACAAAAACCAGTCAGTAAAAGTCCATACACCTCTTGCCAAGAGGAACTGACAGAAGACACATTGCCATCACGGCAATATACAGAAGTACTTGTATCTTGATGTAAGGATGAAACTCATTCCCCATCTAATTCAGGCTATATTGTCTTTCTAGGGCTGTTACAACATAGAAATTCCACTTTTGTCTTTGTCCAAACCAGTTTGCAACAATAACCTGGCCTCAGTCAGTCCTCTACAACACACCCAGACCATGTCTCTGGTGTACCCTGGCAAAGGCTATAAATAAGAATTAAACCTGGCCACTGCCTTTGAAAAACAACATGAAAATACTAATTAAAAATAAGAATATTAATTAAATGGACTGAAATCTGAAAAGATATGAATGCAAAAAAGAGGCAGAGGATAAAACATGTATAGGCATGTCTATATAATATATTTTTTAGAACATTCAAACACACTTTACATAATATTTTGGATTTGAAATTGTACTTCACACAAATAGTGAATAATGTTCATAAACAGCAACAGCATGTCTGGCTTAGCAACACACTCCATTCTGGATGAAAAAGGAACTGAAGTCATTCAGTGGTCTGCAGATTGAAGTATCTGCTGATCTGATGGCTTGAGTTAGTTTTACTCACCACATTCAGTAGCATGATGATGCAAAAGTTGATGCACACTGCAGTCCCTGTAGTTGCAACCTGAGAGTTATTCCTGATTAACGCCCACTTAAAGGCAGCAAAAGTGCTGACAGTCACAACACGGTAAATAACAATGCCAAAAACAGCAGCAATCACCACACAAATCTAAAGAAACAAAAAATCAGAGAGAAGAACCTGAAAACTTTCTACAGAACAGGAGCTAACCTCTCCCTGAAACAAGGAAAACTAAAACAATGAAATGAAAGTCTGGAAAAATACATCCATTTTGATTCCAGAGAAGAACATGACTATTCTTATGGTGAAGTCTTTGTTACTTTCCATAATGAAAAATATCTTCGAAATTTTCTTAAAATACATTTTAATTTAAAATACTTTCTTGAAAATGTACCTCTTCCTTGGCATTAATCTGGGAAAATGTTGCCAGCTCTGTGAATTAGAAATTTTCCTTACATGTTTGTTCTACACTATGCAAAGTCTAGTCTCAAGCTTATGTCCCAGCTAGATATTGTCATATTTGGAATGGATTTTGTACTTTGATGGAGTTCATACTTGCAGGAAAAAAATGCCTCCATTTGTAAATGATGCCTCAACAACAACAATGGCAAGCTACTCTTAGCAAGCTCTTTCTTGCTATAGTTCTGGAAAAATTCTATCTACGGAAAGTAACAAATTCAATTGCCCTTGTTAACTTTCCTTCATTAACAGAGCCACTGAACTGGTTCAAGCTGTATCAGTAACTACGCTGTGAGATTTTGGTTTGTTTTTTTTTTAATTTATTAATCAACGCTGTGAAATTTTGACAACTGCTCTAACTTAAAGCTACAATTTTTAAGGTTTATCTTTACCTAAATTGGGAAAAATTCAGAATTTTTCTAACTCACTGTAAGGTCATGCTATACCAGCAATGCAGAATAATCCTTGTCCTGTTTTCAGTGACTGCTATGGGGATAATTTGCGGTGTACACAATTCAGAGCAAATCTACTCTCTTTGGCAATTGTAGCAAGAGCTACCACTAGGCTAAGAAGATTAATGACTGCTTTTGCAAAGGGTAGGGAGTGAAAACCACGCCCTTTAAAGAAAATAATGTAGAGAGAATAAGCAAAATGTTGCAAGGTTAGAATACATTTTGAGCAGAGATTGCAATCCTGAGTGTCTTAAGGCTTAAGTGTCTTCAAGGGCTGAGTCAGTGTGTTGTCTCCTCATGCCAAGTGCTTCTCTATGTGTCTCTGTTCAACTACCTCACATAGCTGAGCATAGTTCATCTCAATAATGCTCTTGCCTTTCTTGTCCAAGGTTGCTTTGGACAATTTTGAAGCCACCAGTTTCTTACAATCCCTGTGCTCTGTTTCCTCCCTTCCGATTCCAACACAAAATTGATGAGCTAGCTCACCTACTTGACTCTCCACAGGTCCTGAAGTTATAGCATACATCATTTTCTAGCCTTAGGAAATTCCATGAGGGTCTTGGTGCTAGCTGCATTTCCAAGGTCACTACTGCTGCTGTTATCATATGAGTAATGGTAAGTAAAAGCTCCACTGAAGTTAGAGGATGGGGGCATTTCAACAGAAACGTGTGCAGTTCTCTGTTAGGAGAGATTTTGCTGCTACTTTAGAAGAGGGAGAAATGCCTAATTTTAGAGAAGAAACGTTGATTTCTCCATTTCACAACTGAACTGGGAAGATGAACCCTCTTCATTAATTCCTGGATACACTGAAAAATGAGGATATATTAACATCATTAAGCACATTAGGCATTTTAGTTAGGTTCTCTGTGGGGTTTGCAAAGAACAACTGACTCTTCCATGGCATTTCTTGAAACTATTCTGTGCTGTCAACACAGGGAAGGAAAGAATTCAGTAAGCTAACTCAGTCAGCTGAAGTTAGTGCCTAAATGTGATAATGTCACTATTCCAGCACGTGTGTTACTACATATAGTGTTATGTGTGTAGCCTTGAATGAATGATTATGTGTGTAGCCTTGGAGGAATGACTTAACTATCTGTGAGACTCAGTGAAGATTAAACCACTGTAGGGCTTTACAGGAACCCAGGGTATTTGCTATCTTCAGCCTGCAGTAAACATGATAGAGCTTATTTCACTTTCAAGCAGTCATATCCAGCATCTCCAAACTCTCTCAGCAGAAACACTGTTATTTTGCACTTTTTCAACTGGTAAACAAAGAAAAGTTCTCAAACCATAAAAAATATCCCAGATGCAGAAACAATGAGTCTGCTGCATTTATCTGCAAATGCTTGATAAGGCTCTGGCTTCCCAGATATGGGGTTCATTCGTTCTTTCTTGGAGTACTTGGCTTCAAACTGTGGACGTATTTCCTCCTAAAGAACAGACAGACAATATTCACATATGACACAGCTAGGAAAGATTCTGTAGGAAACTTCAGATCATTTATCAGATCATTGTTATTAGGAGTTAACTCTTTGAATTCAGCAGTTGGCATAGCTGCTATAAAAATTGAGCTGGGAAATCAGGTCTCCTTTATGAGAACTAGAGTAAATCATTGTACTCATAAAACTGTACTGAAAGTATTCAAGAAACTCCCCAATCAGCTACTCATCTAAACATTGCTCTTTCAAAGCATATAGCTGTTAAGACAAATCATTTTAAGGTCGATATCACAGAGTTTTTCAGCCTGGAATGATGTTATTGAGTCTGGAATTCTACAACAAAGTAAAAACATTCTCTTTCCAAACTCACTTGCTGTTTGCTAGGCAATTGGTTACCCTCCAGTTATCTGCATTTGAAGAAAGAGCCATGTCATCTAATATTGATGAGTTCCTTCCTAACTTGGACAGTATTATTAGCAGGAACAGCTTTCAGCAGCAGAAATGTCAGGTCTTCCTTTACCATGAAAACTGTTTTCTGAAATGAAGCTTGAGGATTCCTTGGGGAGAGATTTTGTTAGCCTTGTCAGAAGACATGGTTCATCCTTAGACCAGGTGAGACCTCATGGTTTTCTGCTGCAGTAGGGCTGCCACACTGCCCTGCCATCCAGAAGGTTCACTGTCAGCTGTGTGTCCTGTGCCAGCTCACCCAGGTCTGACATAAGGGTTGATGTCAAAGATGAGAGAAGCACCAGGCTCTGAAGATGGACTTTTACAGCTACTGACAGTCCATACACACGCCGTCAAATTCTACAGTGCTATGATGCCTTCTGGATAACTGGCCCATGGTGAAGCTGGATGCAAGAGAGGACAAAGGCAGCTATAGACTACCTTTGCAGCTTTTCCACCAGACATCTGCTATGCATTTCTTTGTAACAGCCAAGAATTCAGCATACTAATTTCAGTCGCTTCCAACCTTCAACTGCATTTAATTGATTGACTGAAAGTTATAAATGCCTGGACCTTAAATGACTGCATTGAAATAGATGAATGTTAACTTGTCATATAAGTCTTCAGAGTGTGAATAAAAATAAGATAGCCTAAAATCCTACATTCTTTTTATAAAATTCCCCTAGGGATAAAAAAAAAAAAAAAGAAAAAAAAAAAGAAAAAAAAGAAAGGTCTCATTCTCTCAAATTTTGAAGGCACTTTCCCAACAGAGTTAATTTCCAAATTCAAGCCATGACCTGCTAACGTGGTATTAAAAAATGCCAAGGCATGTATGCTCAGCAGCAATTTCTGCATAACTGATCACCAGCCTTATATTAGCTATATACAAAGGTTAAGTAGGTATGGTGACACCTCACTCTTATTCTACCTTGCTCAAGCCGTTCCTGCCATGTCAGGGCTGAAGGCTGCTGAGTAGACCTTAATCTAGGAAAACACATAATGCAAGCAGTATTCCTGTGTGCCCAGGGATATGCAAAAGGACAGACTGTGATAACACTGAAGCAGGGCACTTGAGAATTGCACCCTGTAGATTGTGCAATGGCTCTACATCTGATTTACAGAGCCATATACAAAAATCTCATTCTTCTCTGCGTCTCTCATTATCTTGATTACGTTTTACAATCTGCACTAAGGAAAGTCCTTATCATACCCACCCGCCCACGAATCTAGGTATGTTCTATGATCTCCAATCAATTCAGATAATGCAAATGCCATTTTTACAGACACATACTCATAAAAAAATTAAACTCTGGGATAAAGCTTCATCTAATGACACTCAGCAATGCTGAGCACAGCTTGGGGCAGGAAGTGAACAGTATTGTACCTCACTGAGTTTAATCACATAAAGAAACTGACACTGAAGAAAAAGAAACAAGCATGCTATAAATAACAACAGAAGACATATTTCAACTGGGAGTGGCAGGAGCTCTGCACAGTTGGTCTCTTGTTACATGTCCAGCCAAGACCCAGTTACTCTCTATATCTCTCACCTTGCTCTTCATTTACAAGAAAATGAAATTCAGATACACAGAGTGGAATGAGCCAGAACACATTCAGCCCACATCCACAGACTGGGGGAACCAGATGCTACGGAGGCTGCTACATGCCCTATTTGGGAGAAAATCTAAAGTGGCGAGGAATCCACAAGGCTGCATATCTGAACAAATTGAATTCTCCTTCCCATTGTCTTCACTGCTGCATTGCTTTTTCTCTTAATTTAGGATAGGAAAGTGATAACAAAATTATAGGAAACCTTATAAATGAGCTTATTTCCCCTCAATCTATTGTTGGTAAGAATTAATAAATTTCCCTCTGCAGCAAAACCTTAATTTGACAATAAAAATTAAAGCAAGCAAAAACTAGACATAGCAGATAATGTTAATAGAAAAACTTCATTAACAAAAGCTTGTGACTTGAAATGGTAATTAGAATTTCTTAATTGATTTATTTGAAGTAGCTAATAAAAAATCTGATTTCTTCTAGTGATAACTGAATGGAATGTAGAGGAGAAATAGCATTTGCAATGATTTTATTACAAAGTAGCACTTTCAGGAGTAAAATTTTCACCTTAAGGAGACAAAATTGTCACTGACATCTCAATAACAGGTACAACTTTATGATCAAACTTCACAGGATGTGTTTGTTTCAATCTACATAAAAGAGATTGTTCTTACTTCTAGCATCTCAAACATGGATCAGTCTATTCTTTACTCACAGGAAAAACCATACTGATTTTCAGAGTATCAAATACAAATTAATTTCCACTGCCTTAGGCAAGATATTCATGCAGTGCCTTAGTCCAATGTCCAAATCCTGGTACATTAAACAGTGAAAGGTGCAGATACATAATATTCCAAACTTTAAACATCTGCAAGACCAGGCTTTCTGAGAAGAACATAAAAAATGGCTTATACTGTAATTGTTTGTGGATTTTGTTAGTTTAATTGCTTCTTCTCATCCTGAGGACACTGAACTATAATCCTGACTTGAAAATTGCAATTTGGTGCCTCTGACTTTTGCCTTATCTGTCAGCAGCAGCAGTGACTTTTTTGCAACTAGCCAAGATGGGGCATGATCACTGCAGGTCAATGCTGACCAATATTTAATCTCAGGCAGGACCATCTCACTGCGGTCTCTCTGTGACTTGTCAGTATCGGCAAGAGCAGGCTGCTAATCTCAAGAAATTTAAACCAATATTCAAGTGTTTTCTAAATACATGACAATAGTCCTGAAGTCTCACTAAGAATTGACAGCATATATGTACAAGCAATGATATTCCTACTGCTATGAAGAAAACAATTTCCACTTGTGTAAGTTATTTCATTTTATGTCATTGGATTATTTTCTTAGTCATTAAGCATTTAAAATATCCTACCAAGAGATGAGCAACAGTACTGTTTCATGGCCTCATTGCTTCACAGAGACAAAAATCTCAAATTCAAAAGTATTTATGTGCTGGTAAGATTAGTGAAATAAATTTTTCACAGAGGCAGCAATATAGCAGTTCAACTGCACTGAGACCACTACAGTAGCCTCTTACAGTCACTCCAAGAGGTTTAAAACAGTCTCTGGAGAGGAAGAAGAGCAGACTCTGTGGACCCCTATATATCCAAATCCCTCTGAAGGACCACTTTTTTCCTCCTATATCCACCAAATCTTGCTTTTATCCTGAATAATAAAACCTTCCACCTCAGCTCTTAATCCTAAGAAAATACAGATTCTTTCTGGTAATCACTACAGGAAAAGGCTAAGGCTTTTTTTCTTGCCATTTAGTTTTCTTCATAAAGGGATTTCTTCTACTTACAAGGATGAATCCTTTGAGCTGGTTTATCTCTCTCAGCACCTCTGCAGCACTATAACTTAGGTAACCAGCATCTGAATACTCAGAAACTGGTACCAGCCTCACAAGGCTTTCTCTCCATCAATATTCATAGTGTCTATCTAAAAGAACAAATAAAAGCTCATTCACCAGAATTCAGGATACCCTGGGCTGTCAAGAATTTCCTTGGACTCAAAAGCAAAATCTGATATCTTCCTCCAAATTGCTTTTTTCTTCGTGCCACAGCAACAGCCACTAGTATGTTGAAGTTAATTTAGATTTGCGAAGGTTTAAAAAGAGAAGATAGATTGGCCTTGTAGACGTTTCTTCACATTCCAAAGGAAACATCTGGGGAGAAAAGTGCTTATTTCCTAGTTCATAAAGATTTGATGAATGAATTGAAAAGAAATCCAAAAGAAAAAAAAACCACATGCTTACGTTTTTAACCATATATTTTTGTATTAGAGCTTAAGGAGTTAAGTGTAACTTTTTATACAAACCTCTTCTTCTTCCCAGTCTATCAAGTCCCAGTCATAAGCAATTACTGCTCGCCGCCTTTTCCAAAACTCCAGAAAAACAGTTGCTGGAGCAAATAGAAAAAAAAAAAAAAATTTAAGTTGAGAAAATGTTAATGACTATCACAGAACTGTGGAATGAAGCTGTTACATTATTTTAATTTATTTGCATAAATGGGTTCTTTGAACAGCAAATCATGCTGATGATCAAAACTGCTTTGAAAAGGCATTGCTTTCTAAGGATTACTTTGCTTGCTTCAAGTGTGATTGAGGCTTTAGAGATTGCATTTACTGCTAAATGAGAATGTTTAATTTCTAACCCATCAAGGGAAGACTTTCAAAGGATAAAATTGTTCCTGTGAGTCATCATTACTAGATTTAGCAGAGTTCTAATGAAGCCAAAGGTTTATTGGGGTTATTGTAGATAAAGCAGTAACTTTCATTCTTGAAAACCACTTTCAATAAACAGAAAACAGAACCCAGAACCCAGAGGAAGCACATTCCAGTACATGCACAAATCTATGGAGTACTACTGAAGAAATGAGACTTTATGATGCAGCCCGTTCTAATCCAGACCTTTTCTTTTACACTGCACGAGTGTGTATATGTGGTGTGGTGCTAATATCTGGCAATTAAACATTCTGTGTTGAACAGCCCTTATTGACAGAGTGCAAGACAGTGTACTATATCTGTAAATGAATGTGCTTACATTTTGTGATGGCAGGAACAATCCAGGAAGTCATAAAATTGTATGTTGGTATTCTGGAGATTTAATATTGAGCCTGTTTATGGTTATTGTCTTTTTAATTTATTTTGTTAAAAGAATGCAGAAGCTAACTAAAGTTCATGCAGATCAATCGAAAGACTTTCCCACTGTGAGGTTTGGCTCTTCCCTTTATTGTTCACTGAAAAGCATCAGATTGATAACCTTAGAGAGCATAAACCTCTTTGTTTGCAAGCTAGCACAGTATCAAGTGTAACAGTGGCACAATAGCCTGGCCATATGTTACATGTCCGGTCTCCTTAATGGACCATCTTCCCCACTGCAGCATATTAATAATGACATTATGTGATACTAAACATTGGCATAACTTTATCAAAAGTGAATTTTTAGCCAGTAAGTATTACTGATGTAGTAATATGTATCCGTCAATGCAGCTAAGACATACTTAGAAAAAGAATACTGTGAACAGGTAAGATATCAAAAGTATGTTTAAGGAGGCAGCTATTTGGTTTGAAAACATTTTCATATATCATAGAATCATAGAATGGTAGGGTTGGAAGGGACCTTTAGAGATCATCTAGTCCAACCCCCCTGCAGAAACAGGTCAACCTAGATCAGGTCATGTAGGAACATGTCCAGGCGGGTCTTGAAGACCTTCAAGGAAGGAGACTCCACAACCCCTCTGGACAGTCTGTGCCGGGGCTCTGTCATCCTCACAGTAAAATAGTTTTTTCTTATATTTAAATGGAACTTTTTTTTTTTGTTTCAGCTGCATCCCCTTACCCCTTGTCCTGTTGCTAGATACAATACGAAAAAGGGATGCCTCAACCTCCTGGCACTCACCATTTAGATATTTGTAAATGTTAGTAAGATGCCCCCTCAGTCTCCTCTTTTCTAGACTAAACAGCCCCAGTTCCCACAGTCTTTCCTTATAAGGAAGATGTTCCAGTCCCCTGATCACCTTGGTGGATCTGTGCTGGACTCTCTCCATAAGTTCTCTGACCCTCTTGAGCTGTGGAGCCCAGAACTAGACACATATGTCATCCTTTTTCTGAAAATTAAAGATATGTTTCACCAGGTAAATAGCTGCTTTGATTTATTCTGAAAATAAAATTGAGTCAGTCTCCTGAGCTTAATGCTTCTATGTCTTTTTGTAATAATTGCAGTATGATTGCTTGGGTTCATCAAAACTAGTAAGTGCTAATGAGGCTTCACTGCTGATGAACCACGACACTGTTTATTCCTTGTCTTGATAGGAGAGTTACCTCTCTCCTGTCAGCTCATGTGGAATTATTTTGTACAGGCTAAAAAAGTAGCCCTGCACTTTTTTTTGGTGACATGAGAGAAACAAAGCTAATTGATTACTACCATTCTGTTTCCATTCTAAAAAGCAGCTGGAAACAAAACTCAAGTAGGTGTACGACTCCACAGGCATGAACCTCTGAGATGTGCCTGTGCTGAACCATACTTACTTTCTTTCTTGTTTTTCCGCACACCTGGAGTGAGGACTCTATACCTATTATACTTAGTATATTTAGCACCTGTCAGAATAAGCATGTACAGTTCCTGAAGCTTCTTTAGAAAGTTATTTTCAAATTGTTAACTAGCAATGGGATGATTTGCACAGCGTTGGTTTAGCTTTTACTGTGTTACACTTTTCTGCCTCTATCCAGGTCAGTGTGCACCTTTCCCTTGCTGGATATTATAAAATGTGCTATAAAAAACGTCTTTGATTCATTCACTATACTACTGAGGTCTTTTAAAAAGTACTGCATTTTGAAATTTCTCTGCTTCTTTTCTAATCAAGTAATCACTAATACCCTATATTACACTTCAGCATTCTTTTCTGACTTTAACAGCTCAACAGGATAGCAAATAGTTTACTTTTCTCTCACTGTTCTCCCATTTTCCAGTTGTTATGTTTAAACCAGATGCTGATAATTCTCCAAAATTCCTACTTGGAATTTTGAATTTCTCATAGGCCTTAACTCCCAGATCTTTTGATAGTTTTTTATATACTAAACTTGCCTTGCTTCAGCGCAGTCCTGAACATTCAGTTCTGAAAACAGCTGTCTTACAATCATTTTGTCAGATGCTTTTGAAACAAGTTGTGAACTTAAACAGTAATGCAGATGATCTCTCACAGCAAATAGCTTAATTCTGACCTTCTCTCAGAAATATTCTCTCTATTGTGTTTCAGATTAGCTTTTAAAATATCCATCCTGACTTCTATGTACCAGGTATATTGCTGAAGAACCTCCTTAAACTATGTATCCTCAGATAAGGCAAAATTTGTCCTTAGTGAAGCCATGTTGGCTACCATCAATAACCTCCTTATTTTCCACATTCTTTAGTATAGTTTCCAGGAGGATCTGCTCAGCGATCTTGCTATGCACAGAAGTGAGACTGATTGGCCTGTAGTTTCCCAGGTTTTCCTTTTTTTCCCTTTTTAAAAATAGTGGTTAAGTTTCCCCTTTACCAGTCTGTGGGAACTTCACCTGACTGACACAGCTTCTCAAATCTCAGTGAGCATCAACAACAATCTGTTTATCAATAAAAAATAGTATTAGCACTTATAGGGACTCACTGTTTCCTATAAATCATATTGATTTATAACTTTCAAAATGTTTTTTCCTGTCAACAGAAGCTCCAATACAGACAGTGGCTAACATCAGGCTAAAGAAGTAATACAATTCTAGCTGCCTTTTTTTTCGCCTTAATCCTCTTTTTTTTTTTTTCTTTTAAAGTGTTGCCATCATTATTTTATATGCTAACTGTCAAACTGGATCATCTAGAAGGCTCAACTTTTCAGATCCAATTTTTCACGTCCTTGCCAGTTGTTTCATGCTATCAGGGAAAATGTTTCTACAATCAAACTGCAGTCAATCTTACAGGTGGTAAGCCAACTCATAAATACAGTATCAGAAAATCCCTGGGAAGTGCATCTTTCCTTGTTCTAATGCTGCTTTAGCCCTAATTATACAGAAAAATATCTCCACAGTCTCACAGTTGTCTCAGCAAAATTTTATTTCAGAGACTATATTTTGAATGGGTCCATAGGACTGCCCCATTACCCAAACCTCTACCCTAGACTCACAACCTCCTTGTTGCTGCTGCCCCCACTTCCCTCTTGGTGGCAAGCTCACAAGCACAATGTAAGGCAAAAAAAGTGGTGGTGAAAACTCACCCCAACATTTCCTAGAGTCTGTTCACCACCCAAATCATCCAGTGGGCAGCATTTATAGTATTTTTTCTTATCTCTCTGTGAGCTTAGGCACATGAATGAATGGATGGGCAGAGTCTTTCCCATGCTGGGGACATATATCCAGAGTTTGGGTCTAGGTCTGACAGTGATGCTGAAAGAGGGGGAAGATGGAAAGGTTAACCAAAGTGAGGTGCAGCTCTTTTCAACTAGAGACAGGAGACCTTTAACATTTTGTAGTCTGTCATGCTCAGACTGCTCAGCCTTCTACCAGGCAGCAGCCAAGGGACAGTACAAGATGTGGTTGCCTGAGTAAAGGACATTCTTACCTAAAGCTGCTTTTCCTACAGCCCTGGTTCTGGGCAATGCTAAGACACAGGTGCAATGCTGTGAACACAGCTGTTTCCTGAAAGCAGTATTACTGTTAAAGAAGAATAAAAGGACCAGTGCAAAAAGCTGCACTCCAAAGACATACTCATCAACAGTTAGTAACAGAAATGTTCAACAATGTTAACTCATCAACTTTACTAGCTGAGATGAGTGTCCCTGCCTCTAAACTGTCTTGGAAACCTGTGGTGTTGCTCTAAAATAAAGCAGAAATACCAATGTGAAATATAAAATCTGTATAATCTGTGGATTTTTTTTTCCTTAATGTAATTTATGGCATTTTAATATCACGAATATTATATGAAATGGCATGAATAGGCTTCTTTGGTTATGAACTAATTTAATCAGTTAACTAAGACAAAACCATAGTTTTGAAGGAAGGAACTGAGACAGACTGATAGGTTAATCTGTGCTGTTCTCATGGCTCTGATATTGCATCCTGGGAGTTTCTTATGTCTCAGTAAAGATATTTGCAATTTATAATACAAATTACAAGAATTACTTAAACAGCTTTTCATAGCGGTTGGAGGTGTGTGAGCAAGAACAGGAAACAATGGCTCAAGCTTGAGCACCTGAGGCTGTGAGATCGATGCTGCTTTCAAGGCACCTCATTGAGCCTGTTTCTAAAGATGTTAGCCTTCTCTCAGAATGACATAGTAGCAGTTAAAATACTGGACATGCTCGGGTCATGTTTGAAAGACTTTTAGTGGTCCTATAAAGGATTATTTCCTCTTCCCTTCAATTCTGCCTGCCACAGTAGGAAAAACAGTTGAGCCAGAAATAGAACTATCCTATTGGCATAATTCAACCTCCCTGGCAACAATTAAACCACTCTCAGATCAATTTGTTATTCAACTAAATCTTCCTTTTATCTCATCAGAGTTTTGCTTTAATTACAATCAGCTTACTTGTATTTAAGCTTTATTGCCTTGAGTGGGGAAAGTTCCCTCTCCCTCTGCAAGGTAAGGAAAACAATACATTTATTCATTTTAGTTGAGACACTAAACTGAACTGACCTAAGGTAGGAGGAGCTCTCACCAGTAATAAAGAAAATGCCTCACTTTCAACAGATTGAAAAACAATTACACACAACCCCTCCCCCTAAATATAACCACTTACGTAGACACTACACAATGCATTCATGTTTTCATTTTAATTAAAATTATCACATGAAAACCTGATTGCAACCACTTACATCTTTCTTTTGCAGAAACAGAAAAGAATCAAGCCTATATTGTTCCCAGTGTCTGAATAAAATGTGTGGGAAATTACAAAGGCCTATGTTTCATCACAATATCCAGCAAAAAGATTGTGTAATTACTTAGCATCAAAACAAAAACTTACCCCACACTGCCATGAAAACAGCAAAAAAGACAGTAGCTCCATTGTCAAAAAGGTGGGTTACCTGAGGGATATATAAATAGTGTAATCAGTTTGTGATCGTAAGACTTTTCTATTTTCACTTGATAAAATTAATGTCATCATGAGTGCAGCTGGTCTGAGAATCCTGAGGATCCTTACCTTGATGTGTAACATGAGCTTATTTATTGAGAGGACTATTTGCCAGCCTGGTCTTGGACTGATCTTTGCCAACACCAGGTGTGAGCATCATTTCAGACCCAAAATGTTAATTTTATGGAGTCACGTACAAAGGATGAACCATAAGATAAAGGCTGATGCCAAGGACACAGTAACGTAGGCACCTAGGATGTAACCTCCACGATTGCTGATACTCTTAAGTGAAAATTGCTTTCAGCAGTTTTACAACCCAAACTAAGTCTTGGTAAAATGACTATGAATGCTAATACTGGCTGAACTTGATCTATCCTTTCAAGATTTTATCTACTCAAGCTCAATACAGAGAAACCGAAAAGGTAAAATTAAAGCTTTTATCAGGAAAGCACTTCTATTTGCATAATTTATAACGCACCTTGGCATAAACACAGCTGTCAGACAATCTCATGAATGGACAGTATTTATCACATATAGGACACATTATGATATCTGTAGCTTGGCAGACTTCTTTGCTGGAAATATAGAAAAGAATCAAGTAATACTTTGATGCACAAAAATCAGTCTTAAAATGGATTGCTAAGTTTGACAAATATTTAGTTACTTATTAAATAATACTGGTTCTGTAACTCGAGCCAAGATAGTAATAACTGGTGTATAGTTAATACCAATATATTGACTTCAAAGTGTACAGTCATAACTACAGAGGACATTTCTCCAGGGCCAGCCTAGCAGTATCTCTTTACTACTTCCAGCTTCCCCTTGAATCAGAAACAACCTTTGATAGGAGGAGAGTGAGGATGGTTGCATATAAAGCTTATTCGTGTGACCTAAGTGTGCAAGAATGTAGAGATGCAGCCCTCAGCAAAAGGTCTAGGGTATCTCCCTGTGGTGGTTTTTTCAGAAAAGCCTTGAAGGAAGTGAAAATTCCCCCACTCTTCTGCTGGCCTGTTACAAAAGTAATGAGGAAGCCTTTCTTTTCCCCATCTTGCTGAATCGACAGTGTCAGCAACTGTAGCTGGTCGTGAAACATTGTCTCCCATCCCAATTCAGGAGTAGGAAACAAAGGAAGCTCGGTACTGTGTACTTGAAGAAAACTATGCACAGTCTTTTCCTGAGTATTCATTCAACAGTTCAAAATGAAATAATTAACAATTCATATGATGATTTCTTATAAATTATTTTTAATAACCCACAGCTGTAATTTCAGTTATAAAAGTGCCCACATTACCTGACTTGGCAGTGGTTCAAAGTGGTTACTCCATACAAAAAGACAAACAATCCGATGAAGGCAGCTGGGAAGAGCATCCCCGTGTACCAGCCTAACCATGCAAAGTATAGTCCAATTTTTTCACCAAAGTACCGTCTGTTTTAAAACACAACACAGCAAAGTTACTCACTAATTAGAATAAATCTGCTTAATCTTGCTTGTTAATAGAAAATAAGAATTTCTGTTGTATCTGAAGAGTAGAATAGAGAGCAGAGTCAGAATTAACTGAAGAAAAAGACTGCAACTAGGCTTCTAAATCCACACTGAGGGATCTGCTTCATGAATGAACTTAAAAAATGAATTTAAAAATTCACTAAACACAGAGTAAACTTTAAAAAGGTAATTCTTTGTATTAGGAAGTTGATGGCTTTTTTTTTTTTTGTCTTTTGACTGTGCAACTGTACTTCCTAAATAACTGCACTAAAATAAGTTTCATCCCTAAAACTGGTATAAAAACAACAAAAATTATTTGCACTCAAAATATTTTAAAGAAATTAATTAACCAGAGTTTTTTCTACAATCCATTTTACTTTTATTTGATGATTTCTTTTCTTATCTCACTTCCTAAAAAAGTGATTCTACCACACAAGGAGAGCAGAGAGAAAGTGAGGTCCAACAAGTATATTTATGTATCATTTTGTACCGATTTGAGGAGAGTAGCCTGAATTAATCTTAATTTGTTAGCTGTATTGCTTTAAAACCAACAGTAAATTTGCTAGGAAGCTCCTCTTTGCTCCATATTCATTAGCATTTGTCCCTCTCCTAAATACAATCAAACTTTTATTTATGTGTTAAAGAATACATCACAAAAACCCTGCTGAACTCATACATTATCCTGTGTTTGATGGTCTTGTGCACAGTAGCTTGATGATCAGATTAGAGTGCTTCACAAATCAATATGCAATTAACAACATTACAATGAAGACTTTAGCAGATTATTTGCAAGATTAATTTTAAAGAATGAGGCAAGATGATACTCTTGTGTTTCAGAGACTTTGCAGACAACTTAAACTTACAGATCAGCTGAATTTGAGAATAGCTGCTGATGGAAACACACTTTTTTGCCAATGATGCAACTTATGATATGTCCAGAGACAAAGAATGCAGGGAGCCAGCACTGCTGGCTCCTTTATGCTACCGGAAAATATCTTTGGTCAGACTTCCATAGTAAGGAGGAAAAAACCTATGATGTGATCTAGTGCTGGAGGTTGTGTAGAAACACTTGATCTGGAATGGAGAAAATAATCAATTTTCAAATGGACATAACAACCTTCCAATGTGAGCAATATCTGTCTGAGCTGAGCTCATGCCCTGTTGAATGATCTTGTCCTGCACTGAATATTATCATTTGAGTTTACCAGCTCTGTGTGAGATGCCAAATACTGTCATGTTTTTATTCTGCCTTTTAACTGAGACTCAAATTTACAGGTTAAAGCAGTGGTAAGTTAACAACAACATGCTCAGTTCTGTCAAGGGCAGTAGGTCTGGCTGTAAAAAGACACACTGGGAACTACTTTTTTAACCCTGATTTAAGAGTATTAGTGACCCTTTGGCCTAATTATTTACCTGACACTGAGGATGTCAAGCTGTGTGAGCTTTACTGCAAAAGAAAGCTCATGCTTTGAGCTTGCTTTACTGAATATTTCTGGTCCTATCTCCTGCTATAGAATAGCAAGGTGAGCCTAACATTTATTTATTTTATGTTAAGGGTAAATATTTCCTTGTTCCACCACTGACGAGCACTCATGACAAACTTCACATCCTGTCCTGTTGAGCCTTGCCATCTAACAGTGTGAAACAGTATGTTTTTTGAAGTAGACATCGAACAAACAGCTTTATCCTAGATGAGCAGATGTCCTTTTGAAAAGATGGCAACACTACTACCTTTAAGCATACCCCACATCATAGCTGTTGGTATAAGGGGAAAAAAAATGTTGCTTCTGCTATTGAACTGGTACACTGGCACACTTTCAAGTGAAATGAGCAATAGGGTCTTGCTGATCTGGTCAGCTCTTCAAGGAAAAATCTGCAGTTCACTAGACGTGTAAGCAGCTGAGACTGGCAGTAGACTGTAAAGAATTTGAGAATACTTAGCAGGAGCTAAGACAATACAAGGGATCTAGCATCTGTGAAGTGAGAAGAGAAAGACATTCCCTTCCCTTTCCTGTCACTCCTTCACTGGATTCATTGCAGCCATGGGCATGTTCCAGATAGTGAAGAGCGGTCTTAACTGGGACAGCAGTTTTGGGACTCTCAGCACCTGCAGAGCTTGGTGGATACTGAGACTCATGCTACTGTGAATGCTTGGGGATCACCACAGCTCTCCTTGCTCTCTCTTCCTTGGGTAAACACCTGCTCTGAACCATCACAGGACACCCATGACCTCAGATAGGAGGTCTGCTTTTTTCATTGCTTTGTTGCTTTGTAAAACAGATATGGAAAAATATAAGGATGTTACTGACTGATAAAAAGCCAATGCATCTGATAAAAACTTAAACACCAAACCCAGGCTACTAAAAAAGGCTGGTCAAGGAGGCTGCTACTAAGGTCCAGAACAATCATGTGTCTAACCTTGCTCATTCTACTACTATTTAGGACCATACTTAAAAAAAATTCCAGATGCCCACTAGCCCATATTCATAAACCAAATTAACCCAAACTGTAGATACTGGCTCAACAGCACTTTCACAAACAAGGAATGTTGATGAAGAACAGTAGCCCTGTCCACTACTGAGAAATTATTAAAAAAACATTATAGAGATAAGTTGGTTATACTGTGATATTAATATCTTATTATATATCAGGAAATTAAAAATAAGACCCAAAAAACTTCAGTATAACTTCAGTATAACTACTCATTAAATCAGCAACTTCCACATTGTCATTTGAGAAAAAGTACACATTTTTTTACCAGATCCATACATTAAAAAATAAATAAGAAGATTTCAGGATTTATTTATGCAGTAGAAGTACATTACTTTTTTTTTTTTTTTCCTAAAGTATTTTCAAAATTACATGACTCAGTAAAAATTTTTTATTGTATTTCTCTGTGAACATTTTCTCCATGGAGATTGAACACCCATTTTATGAAATGGATAGGTTTTCATATGGTCTTAATCAATAACACCTTCTGTCTCCAGGGCCACCCTCTACAAATCTTTCTGTCTAGAAATAATTTTGAGGATCAATAAAAGCAAGGGTTTCTATCAGTTACAGGGCTTATAAAGGGGGAAATTATGACCCTTTCCAATGGCAAATGTATGTATTTCTTTAATGATCCCAATACATCTTAAAACTTTATTAGTAGTCTCTTGTAGCTTCATATTCCTCTCTTTAAGTAGAAAAAGCCCAGTAGTTGTTCTGCCAACATAATCAGTCAAGGCTCTGTCTCTCTATAGACACACAAAAAATACTTAATACTCTCTTAGCACATGCAAGCCTAATTGAAAACATTATTAAATAGGGCTATTAAAATTTGGAGTAATCTCTCAACTTTCTCAATGTTTCTTCTTTGCAAACTACATCCAAGATGAATGAAAAACCAGACTGTGGTAATGTGCCTGGGCTGAGACTTCCACCCACCTACCAATAGTGCTGCTGAATACAGTAGCACACTGCAGTGACTATAAGCTCTGCTCCATGCCATTTGCAAGCATCACTAAACTTCATCCAGGGCTCCTTCTCTGGTTTCTTTTTGGAAAAAAAGAGAAGAACTAGTCAATGAAATCCTGTTTTTAATCAAAGCCATGCTCTGAGGAGGAAGAACTCCTGCTTCAGTAGATATACATGCAATCAAGTCTAGCTCAAGTATCCATGGATTTCTCTCCTGTTTGTTTTTTTTTTTTTTTCTCTTAAGTATTCTGCAAACTCTTCATTAGAAAATATGGTGCCTAGAAATGCTAGAAGAAACTTCCTTTACTTTCAGCTCCTCCTACAAGCTCCTCTACAAATACTTCTTTGAATGTACTGTCTAGTGTCACACTGAATTAAATGGATTCACATGATCTCAGGATCAGTTCTTTAAAAACACATGAATGAGCTTTGCATGGCTTTATCAGAGAAGAGATAACCTACGCTCAAGTCACCTATAATACGACATATTAAAAGTAGGAAAGTCTTACCTCACAAGATCCAGCGGCTGGTATTTATACCACACTCCCCAGGAAGCCCAGCACTCATAGAGCAGGTGTCTGTGGTTTTCTGCCCCATGGGTTCTTATTGAATTCTTGCTTCTGTAACTTCCCTAAAATACAAATCTTGACATTAATTAACAACAGAAGCAAAAAATAAAATTGAAGAAATCTCTCTCACTAGTGAGAGAGGTAAACACAACATATGTGAACTCTATACTTGTGCTCAAAAACTAAATATGATATTAAAAGGACAATTTCCTCTGACTTCAGTAAGATTTGAATAATTCTTCTTAAGGAATTTATGATATATGTTAATCAAATAAGAAAAAATCCCATTTTTTTTTCCCAAGAAAATGGGAAGAAAACATTGTAAAATAAGAGTGATGTCAATATCAGACACAAAATGCAAAAAGGAGTAGTAACATTAATAAGATTGAGAATAAATCATTACACAACTAAGAACCAATTTTGTTGAAAATGTCTGTTCAGATAAAAAAAAAACACAAACAAAAAAACCAACTGATTAAAATACCTCATGAAGAGGAAATGCAGCTTCATAGGAGCCATTACTGAGTAGTCGATTCAGACCTGTGAATAAAAAGCATCCAATTATCAGCAGGACCAGAAAAATTTCTAAATAAAAAGCAAAACACATTTTCATAACAAACTCTCTAAATGAAGTTTGAAACTCATCGACAGTAAATGATACATGTAGAAAAATTTATCTTGTATAGATTTTGATGAGCTAAGATATCATGCAAGCAAAGACTTCTTCAAATATTGATCATAATATATAATTTATTATGCTGGAAGTGTAAAGATTTGTCTGCAAAATCCATCTTTAGCATAAATTCAGTGAAATCAGGGACCTCACCCTGATACTAAAGTTTGACCCCATAAATTATTATCTAAGGAAGTTACTTTAGATGAAAAATCATATTTCTTACGAGCTGAAAACTTCAGGTAAGATCTTTACATTTTGAACTGCAGGCAAGTAAAGCCTACACTTAATTTCCACATGATAACAATGTTGTAAAATGTGTTCAGTTTAGGTCTTATGAAAGCTGCTGGAGTAATGAATAGAACTGGACCAAGACAGGTCATTGTAGTACAAGAGCAGAAAATATACTTGAACCTGAACCAAAAGGATTGCTATTTGCCACAAAAAGGTAATCTTACACCCTGCTCAGTCAGGCTGAGGGACACCTGTTTAATGAGAACCTGAAAAGAAATAATGAAATAACCTGAAAAGAAATAATTCTGAAATGTGGGTACTTTTCACTTGGAAAGTCACCTAAGCAGCAAACAATAAAAAACCTAAATACTAGCACTAACAACTTGAAGGCATTTGAACCCCATTGACCAAGAAACAGAGTCCTGATTATTTATTCTAATTCACAGGAGAATGATAGCAAGAAGGCAGAAAAGAGAAGTATTAATTCAATATAAATAAGACTTTCAGTGATTTGATCAGTATCTGCTTGGCAAAATAACACTTTCTTCTAAAGTCTCTGGCGGAAAAGCAACATCTGTACAGCTGGGCTTTTCTCCATCCAGTGATCAATGCGAGGATATGTCCATGGTATGTACAACATAACTAGACTGTTACAGAGTTTGGGATCTTGAAGTAGACAGATTGCATATGTGTGTGCTGAATGAAACATCCATATGCAACACATGAATTCTAACCTTGCTTCTTTTCACTCACTGTCAGTGCTTGGAGCTATTGCTGCCCTCATCCCAAGGACTGAGGATGAAACAAGTGGAGTTCTAGGATGTTTATCTACCTCTAAAGGAAGGATGATTTGCCTCTCTGTGATGTCCAAGTTTCTATGTGGTACACAAGCAGTATGTGCTCTGTATCACAAGACAGCAGAGGGCTACTATTGTGTACTTTAGCCCTCTGTCACTGCCTGCTGTCCTGGATCAGCATAAATGCCCCCTCAAAGGTCCAGTCTACCCACTATTTGAAAGCAATGCCACAGTTATGCATGGCATTCTTTACACTGAGGATGTAATTGGTCAATTCCTCTGTGACTTGCAGCAGCCATAGAGCTACAAAACCTTATACTGTCCTTACGGATGCAGAGGTATCCAGGGAGAAGCCCTATAGGCTGCAATGTACAGCAGCATGAACATTGCCATGCTTCCATATACATTCTTATGAAGGAGCAAAAGCTTTCCTGCATGAGTCTGTATGCTTCTGTAAGGTCCTTAATCTGTACATATTTCTTCTCTTTCCTTGCAGAGGTGATAAATTCCACCTGGTGAAATATGTACCTGTGAAAGCAGCCTGTTATTACAGGGAAATTATCAGATCTTCCAGGTAAAACCCCTACAACAGCAGTAGGTGAGATGTAAACAGCAACACTGAGATGATTAAAAAGTAAGCAAAAGTCTGTCACAAGCCCAGGTAGATTACTCCACTTTTTTTAGTGAGATTTTGCACTCTCATTTAAAACTATATTCCTCAACACTTACCAATTTTGTTTTTCCCTTCTTCGTATTTCACTCTCTGTAGGATATGGTGTACAATTCTACTTCTTGTAGCATTATTGAAGAAAGTGTCTTTGTTGTGTATGATGAAGCTATGCAAAAAGTACAAGTAAAGGATATTTCAGGATATATGGTAAAATATTAAAAACAATTATTGAGTTCCATTACATTTTACAGCACTCTAAAAATGTACAGTATGTGAGCAACTGCAAGGAAGATTGAAAAACACTAGATTAAGTGAGGCGATTAGCCAGATGATGTCAGTAATGGCATTCATTACCTAAACAAGGTAGAAGAAGAAATCTGGAAAAAAACAAAGATATTTAAGAATTCATTATGATAAACATCACCTTTACATAAATCAATAAAACATGCAAAACACTTTTACAAAAATTTGCAAAAGCATGATTTGTAAGTGCAGGTGTAGAAAAGAATATTTGATTTGTATTTCAGGCTTCTTTATTATCTTTTAATTACTGCAAATATGCAATCAATATAAATGTTTAGAAATACATCTTTTAAAATACTTTGGATAGGATGTAAGATTTCATCCTAGTGAGTGTTTAGTTACTGCAGAAACTCACTAAAAGACAGTAGTAAACCAGAAATGAACAATTAGCATTTCCCACACTTTGTTTCACTTTCTTTTAATATCTGAGTTTTCTCCAAGATCTCAGCTCTCACACAGATCTGAATATTCAATAACTGTGAAGATAACTTATGAAATCAAAACAGCACAGTCATTTTCATTTTGACTTTGCAGTGAGTTCTTGTAGAATTCAATTAAAAATTTAATCTCTTAATCTGGGAAACTAGCAACTTTAAGGTAGTTAAAGGTATTGATGTTAATCAATTCTCCATATGATACAAGGTTATTTTGCCCATCTGTTATCTCCACTGTCACTCTACAACTACAGGTAGTTATTTCAGCCCCTTTTCTGGAGAAGTAGGTTAATAGCTTTTCTGCATTTGGTCACTTCTATTTTCATGACTCATGAATAAAAAAAAAAGCAAAAATCAAACATTATGCAATCTTAAAAAGATGTAAGAACTGCTTGTTTAAACATACACTTTAGTTATTTGTATTCATTTGTAAACTTAACAATTGTGCTGTTATAGCTTTTGATTGAATGTGGCTAAGAAGGAACAACCAGATGTGTCCGTGAAGATGTCAGTACCTCAATATAATAACTGCCATGAAAATCTCTGCCTATTTCAGAACTAGCTGAAGCAGTCCTAAAACACAAGAGAGTATAAGAGTTGCAGAGTTGCTGTCCATCTTTGTACCAGTAAAAGACATCTGAGTGCAGTAAGGGCGAAGGAGAACAACTCATTGTTACAAGAGTAAGCCAAGAACATATCCTTCAGTCTTTTCCATTATTAGTCATGGATACATGGAGGCAGAAGAGATGCTAGAGATCACCAAAGGTGAAAAAGTAGTGTCAAGATTAGTCTTCTGGATGTCTTGGACTATCCCTAACAATATTGTTTTGGAATGGAATTTCATGTGCTAAAGATAAAAGGTAATTCTCACCTATTTTTTGTTATAAAACCCAGGCAGTTGAACTTTTCTTTAGTTTTTCTTAAATATTCAGATTATTTCTGTGAAATTGTCTCCTGAGTAGCCTCCCAAACAGTAAAAATAACCAAGGAGGCAAGGAGTCCTGATACAGGAAATAAAAATAGGCAGACAAGGTGAGAGATGTTGAAAGGCTGAGAATATCTTAAGTAGTTGTATTACAACATTCCAGTTAGAGGTTGACATAAATTAGAACAATACCAGTGAGGTTTCAATTTATCTCAAAAATTATAGGAATTTCCCTGGTCAGGTGAGAATCATGCAGTTCAGGACTCATCCCTTTCTATCACCACCCTTTCTCTCCCACGCTTTATGGGTACTTCTTCCTCCAAAACTTTAGTGCTCTTGGTTGTCTTCTTTCTGAAGGTGAATGATAAATCCATATTTACAGAAAAGCCATCAAAGTTATTTCATGGTCTACAGCATCCAATGAGGAATTCAGAGAATAAAGACTTTCTATGGAGTATCTCAGCTTTCAAATTTCAGTTCACAGGGGCCTGAGCTGAAGAAATTTCCAAACTAGGTCTAGATAAATGTTTACCAGACATTACTGAGCTATGAACCGCGTGAGGCAAAAAATTTCCTAGAGAGCTTTTTAATCCCTGTTTCTTTCAGATGGAGCAGTTTCTTCAGCTGTTCTATTTCTACTGCTCTGGTTAGAATTTCAATATGCACAAGAGTTTGAAAATTCATAGGGGCAATACAGCTTGTTTTGAGGCTCAGTAAGGGTTTAGATTCTATTTATGAGAGTTCACAGAAGGTTTTGATCACTTTGTCATGTCATTTGTAAGATATAAATAACTAGGGATTAATACATTAGTATTACCCGTGAAGGTAATGTACAGGTAGATTATAATGCCAGTGATTTGTTCCACAACAGTTATAACCATTAGTCTGGTCCTGTAAGTCTTATTTGTGTGAGCTGTCCTCAAAAGGAAAATCCCAATGAAGACAATGAGAGCACTTCTGGCAGGAAAGGTTCCAGAGCTGATCCTTAATTAAAATCCCTTTCAAAAATGTCATTGTAGAAATATCTGACTTACATTCATACTGTGACATGAAGAGTCAGTGAAGGTTAATTGCTTTGAAATAACGTTAGAATCTGAACGAGATATTTCAAATCATCTTTCCATGGATAACAATGCACAGCAAAGCTAACTTGTCTAAAGAAGGCACTCAATTCAACCAAGAACAAATTGCCGATGAATTCCTGTTTGTGCATTCTCTTTGGTAGTTTTGCAGGTTGTACAAGTCACTTGAGGGTAAATTTAGCTCTTGAATCTTAGTCTAACAACGATTTGAAAAAAAAATAGTTTTACTCTTCAATTTATTTTTGAGAAGCAAAAGACAAGATAAGGCTGTTTTCTGCTGTACTGGTAAGACGCATAAATTGAAAGCTGAACATTCATGGTCTGTTTAAAAAGCTACTTTTAAAAAGTGAGGATGTCTGCATGCATATACCTATATACATCTTTGCTCCATGGGATCTCAAGATACTGAAATGTTTGTTGTCTAGCATTCATGATACCAAAGGGGTATGTTCCAAGCAAATGCCTGCTGCTGGGACCAATACAATCTAAAAGCATAGGTCTTGCCGAAAGGAGTAATCACTGCATGAGAGGTGTATTCTTTACTAAAGGAAAAATACCTAACCCTCTGCACTCCCAGGTAAACCAGTGGTGGTACCTAGCTGTTATTGCCTGAGACAATAACAGGTTTTTACCTCTTTTAACGTCAGAAAGAAAATCATCAGCTGTAGCGGCAGAAACAAGCAGCTGTAGCAGCAGGAACAAGATGAACTTGCAATATTGCAGTGAGAATATCACCATACATCTCTGTAGTTTGTTTATTTGAGAATGAGTATATTATTACTACTTTCTGTTTATTTTCATTTTGCCCAACTTTTAATACTGCAGATGACTTTCTTGTTTATCTAAAATAAAATGTTTCTTAACGTGAAAAATCCCTGATAACTATTATGAAAGCAAGATCACTTTGAGATGAAAAATGTATTAATGGCTTTATCTGACTCCAATTTGTCACATCACAGACTCAAAATTGCTGAAGTAAAATAGAGAGTTGTGAAAGTGCTGAATCTCTCCTGCACTGATCTCTGTCCTTGCTGCACAAATCACTCTGCCACTCAAATAACTTCTTAATGGAAATTTGTTCACTCAGGAATATTCATCTGAGATATAATGAGCTTTATGTATTTTTCAAGGATGCCCATTTTCATTCAGTTTGCCAGGCAACCAAAAATTACAGAATCAGAGGGATTAAAAACAAACATTGCAGAACATTTCCAAGTTTGAACAGAAATCTTACAGAACGACGATTCCTTGCTTATAAAAAAAACACAAAAATGACCATTCTGGTTCAAAACGTGCAGCTCTCTTCCTCATCTCCAGTGGTAGCAGCTCTGTAATCAATCCAAAATATTGGCATGAAGCAGAGGGACATGGGTAAAGACCATCTTGGCAGGGGTGGGATTTATTAGGGCAAATCTGAGTATCAGAGAAAGTTTAAAATTGAACTCTGCCCTGAGAGACAGAAATCTTGGAAATTTGGCAAAGATACAGGATGAGATCCTCATGTACCACAAGGAGACATTATAGAAATGAGAATAACTCCATTAACCTCTGGTACACAGGGCCATTTTTATTTAATCTGGATACTGTCCTAGTCTTCATAGTTATGAATTTTTTTTTTTTTTTTTTTTGCTGAGGTTATTGATTTTTAAGTGGTTTATTTAGTTGTATATTAATTAATATTGAATAAGAGATATTATTGCCTTTGGAAAAAAAAAAAAGTGGTGCAGGAAATATCTCCTGGTATAAAGTCTGAAATATCTAAACAGCAATTTAAAGCATTTTCCTAGCTAATACACAGCTATCTAAGACATTGCAGCTAATTATTGCAGTTACTATTCCCAACTGACTAGCAGCTCACTACATAAAATAAGACAAAGTAGAAAAATCACTAATTATCATCATATCTGCTGGAAAAAATTTTTTCATGTGTTGTAAAGTGTGCATTCTTATGCCTGATAACTTCCAGAAGAAATGCTTTGGCATAAATAAAGCCCTTCCCAAACTGTGGCTGCAGAAGAGAGACACTACTCAGAAGTCTATCTTGAAAATTATCATTTTGTATTCCACACAATTAAAAAAAAAAATTCTGGCTTCAGCCATGCTAAGCTTCATTTCTCCAAAAAGTGATTTGCTTTTACTTTGGAAACAAGATGTACTTTGATCTTATATGGACAATTTTGTGGTATACCCTGTAAGGATGCCGTAATCCCTTTAAAACAAAATCTGAAGTCATGCTGTGAGAGTTATAGGCACACCTAACAAAAATGATCTTTCATTCTCTTTTTTGCCTGTTTTGGAGGAAGGACAGATGGTTAAGTCTTCCTCTTCAATTTATTTTTTTTTCCCCACATGCTAGCCTTTCTCCACATCCGGTCTTTTCCACCTCAATGGGAAAGAAAACTGCAAGAAAGAAAAAGAACACCTACATGATCTATTAAATTGCACCTGCCCATTGCCATTGACATATCCATTTTTTTTAAAGCAGTTATCACAAATGAAGCCTGTGCTCAGATCATGTTACAAATATAATCTGTATAAGATTGAAGACCTGTGAAAGATGTGGCTAAATAACAAAAGATAAACTGCCTTTTTTTTTTTTTATGGTGAAGTGAAAAATGTTTGAGGCTATGAAGAAAAGAAGAAATGAAGAATTCCAAACTCAAATTATTACACTTGGACAAACATCAAACATATGAACATTTAAGTAATAATATTTTAGAAAATTAAATGCACATAAAAAGAAGGAATAATTCTGCAGCCTCCAGCAAAGGTATGTAGCTAAACCTGCAGTGAGGACATGGAGATCTTATGTCAAAGTTCAGTATATGGAGATTTATACTTCCAATATTGTCATGTTTGTGAATGATGTACTACACGGCCATTAAGCAATTGTTCAGCATATCTTGGATAAACATTGATTTATGACAACACTGAAATCCTAGCTATGTTCAACTGGCAAAAGTACCTATCTTGCTCTCCAGAAATACTTCAGCAAAAGTCAGAAAAATCCTCATTAGTGTAATTAAAAGACTGACTATACATTTTAGGCTTCTGTGGCTATTTCTTAAAGAACAATTTACTGTTCTTCACTGTGTACTTCCCCTCCATCTCTTTTTCTCACTTAGGATTCCAGTTATGCAAGAAATTTTATCCTTTTTTTTAACACAAATTTGAAACTCAAAATCTGTACATAAGATCTTATAAAAAGTAGACACTACTGACAGTTTTTAACTACCACCTTAACACAGTGCACAAGGACCAAAAGCATTTTGTTTATTCTCCATCCTCTAAGAACTTCAAGAACTTGATATGTAACAAACATTTTCTTTTTTCCTCAAAAATTGGTCCTGTGTGGGATGAAAAGTCTGAAACAACATAAAATCAGGCAGATGAGCATTGACATGGTACTGAGACCCTGTCTGTCTGTGCATGTTCTGTCTGAATCAGTTTTGGCACAAGTGAATGATGGAAGGGGTTTCAGAGTCATTATCTGAGAGCCCAAGAGTAAGAAAGAGACTGTCACTGTTATTCTAACTTACAGAATGATGATCTTGTTTAAGACAATGTGAACTCCATAAGTAATTGCTCATAATAGAGGCTACATAATTGCATAGTAATGGCAATATAGTATGGTAACAGCATACTTAACTACACCAACTGTGAAAATGCATAGACTTTTCTTACCACTAATATATGGCAAGATAATTTATCATAAAATTATTGTAGATTGGAAATTCTTCATTTCTGCAGTTGAAGAATTTCATTAACTATTTATCTTCACATTCCTAAAACAATACTGTGAATATCTGACTTAGAAATGTAAATTAAAGTCCTGACAGATTTTAAAAACATATTTTATATTGAGTTGGTAACTTTTTTTACTTGTTACAAAGCAAGTAAAAGATTATGTAATGCAATGATGACAAATGAAAACAGAAATTTTAATATAATACAGAGGCAGGATTTTATCAACTTTTGAGTGTTTCTGTTACTGTTCAACAGTTAGTGCTGCCCTTGTGACTGTTACTACTCTTAGGGGTGGGTAGAAGTGAAAGAGAAATAGTTTTCTTAGTGATCATCTGGCACAACTGACTTGGACAAATGAAGGTGACAGTAGTTAAGATGTGTTAGGATAAACATAAATTTAAAAATCTATTTCTACTGATATTATCTTTTACATCTGGGGATAGGAGAGCATCTTTACTACTAACACATTATACACAGGTCCTTCAATGGAACGTTTATGTTTATCTTGGAAGAGGCAGCAATTTGTACAAACTAAGCAGTAATTTGTACAAATTGAACCCCAACATAGTACACTTCTTGACTGTTAACTGATACTAATAAGATATACTTTTTAACTCTATACTTCCAATATGTGATACCTACAATCCACAATCAAAGATTAAAAGATATAGTAAAGATGTTCCTGAAATGCACTGCTTACCGATATACCCTGAGATTCTTGGAACAATTAAAATGCCTGCATGCAACTCACCAGATGAATATTGAACAAGTCATTGTATTTCAAAATTCTAGTGAAGTACAATAAAACAAGACATGGCCAACCAGCATGAGCATGATAGGAACACAAAGATGCTGTCAGAGACAGCACATTTTGGGAGAAGGAGGGCAGCTCTGCCAGCTTTTTATCAGTCCCCACACAAGAGAAAAGGAGGACTATACAGAAAGCAAAACAGAAAATGCCAGGCCTGCTGGGGAGTAGTTTCAAAGTCTGCAGTGATGTAAAATAAGTGCCAAACAACAGTGGGAATGTTAATAAAAATACCATAGTATTTAATAAACCCATCCTGCCAGTTTAGCAACACAAACACAAGCAAGGCAGAAGAATGAAAAAAATACTCTGGTTCATATATAACAATTCCTCTTCTAGCTACAAAACCCCTTTCTTATGTGCTGTAATTGAAGGAAGTTAATAATAAAAATATACCAGATATCAAAATTTCTTCCTTTGCTGTCATCACTCATCTATTGAACTAATTTGCACCTACTCTCCCTCCTGCAGGGCATAATAACTAATTCATCTTTTTGCTCAAGTACTGGAAGACTAGTCTGAACAAGATGTCTGTTCCAGGTACAGACTTTTAGTGGGGATAATCCTGGCTGGTGACTGGTGCTCAGAGCAACATTCTACAGACGTTACCCTGGAGACTTGCACTTGTTTTTATTTTTAAGATGTATTTGGAAAGACACTACTTATGGCAGAGAAAGTCTGCTTTAGTCATTCACATTGCAGCTAATAAATCCAGTACCTGAAAAATTATTCATTCACAGTGAGGCACTTAAGAGCTTTACATCAACTTGGCTTCTCTCTGAATGAAATCACTTATTTCAGATTTTTAGGCTTTAGGCTATTTGTAGCTCATTCCGTGTCTTCTGTTAGTACCCTTGTCAGTACTACCTGTTCTTTGTGATTTGGTTCTCCATTAGTCAGTGATTGTTTCCCATATCATAAAAACAGTAACTACCCATAAGATGCTCTCTTTCTCCAAAATTTGACAGTCCTGAAATTCAACATGGGGTCTGAAATACGTGTGAGATTTGTTCTGTTTTGCATTTTAAAAGAGAATAAAGGCTTCTAGTAGTTAAATGATTTCTTTGGTGCCATTGGGATACTTGGACAAGTGTTGCTGATAGGTGTTCACTGGCATTTTGCAAGCAGTTTTGCTTCCATAAGAAACAGAGCAATGAAAACAAAATGACACTTTCTGCTTTCTTTAGAGTTTTGTTTGTTCTACAGTCATAACCAGGAATGAAATGCAGTTATTGGTTTATTTCCATCATCAGTGTTTGATGAACCAATTTTGATTATTCTAGAGACATAGAAATGCTGAAAAAAGTAGTTCAAATCACACCTATAAGAGACAAAGAAGACCTATAATTCTGACCTGAGAGAGAATTAGCCATTTGACTTCTTTAGGGATGTAATTGAAATTCCAGCGAATTAAAAGGAACTTTTCCATTGATTTCCTCTAGCTTTGAGTTGGACCTTTAATTATGAGAAACGTAGACAGATTTTATGCTCTCTCATGGCTCTCTATCTCTTCCTTTTTCTGAAAAAGAACTAATTTGAAGGCACTAGTCTTTAAGAGGTGATCTAAGGAATTGATTTTTTTCCAAGGTGAATCCAGAAGGAAAAGTTTTCATCATGTAATGATGATATAATGTAATACTTACTGATGGATCCTTTGTTGGCTAAATGGAGCGGTATAGCAGTCATTCTCCTCCAGATCTGGCAATGTCTCCTTGTCCAGTTTCATTGGCTTTTTAGGTAACCATCCTCGAAACCTGCTTATTTGTTTCTCGATCCTGTAGCATGTGAAAAGTGTGTGCATTCGAGATAAGTGTTTTTTCACTACATTACAGAGCACTTATAAGATAACACATTCTGGCAAACTAGGCTGCTTAATATTTACAACTAAAAAAGATGTAACACCTTTTGACTCCTTCAAGGCAGACCAAATTATACATGCTGAACTTGATTATTAATAACCAGCCTTCAGTAGAGGAGCATCTTATTTTGTCTCAGTGGAAAAGCAACGCTGATGGTACATGCTGCTATAAATCTTATTAAGCCCAGTAAGCTTTTCGCAACTCTCTAAATCTTTATTTCTCAGCTTTTCAGTTAGCTTAAATTTCAGGCTTAATTGACACATTATATTTCAGACATGTAAATATTAGAACAGCAGAGATCATGACAGAGAGCTTTGGTAGAATAAACCCCAGCAAGTTGCCTTCCTTTACTGCTCTCTGAAGGGATTCTTATCTCCTAAATGATGCTATTAAAAATAGGTTACTTTGCTCATTTGGTTCAACTGTAGTGTATTGCAATACTACAGCCTCCATGAAAACACAATATTCTGTGTATAGATTAATAGGTAATGGTTATGCAGATTTTTATGTTTAGAAGGTGAAAGGAAAATAAGATCAAGCTGGAGAAAGGACAGATTTAACTGCAAGTGGCCTCATGCAATGATGCACACTGAATTGAAGAGAAAGGGAAGAATCAGAGCTGATTGGAGAAGACAATCTACACTCAAATCCAAACTAAAATGTTATAATGAAAAACACAGAAGTGAGATGTTTCTGGCACAATGAGCCTTACCATCTCAGAAGTTCCTAACACCCTGCCTGTAAAAATCATAGACTACAAACCATGGACTATGCACATACTTTGGTCACTGGAGGAATCTTTCCAGGAGTGGAGCTAAAGGGCATGAATCCACACACATATTTTGAACTTTAAGTCCAGTCCTGAATGAAGCTCTTTTTTTTTTTTTGACAGAAATCAGGACAATAACTCTGTGACCAGCAAACATTGTGAACTCTACACAGTCATTTTGAGGGAGGATAATCCATGCCAAAGCAACTGAGAGTGCAGGAAACTAACAGTGTATTATAACACACTTTCATGTGAAATACACATAATTTTCCTGGAACATTCAGCCTTCTATCAGATATTTTTATTTTGGATAAGAAAAGCAATGATTATTTTTAAACATAGGCACATTTCAAAGTTGGAACCAAATTAGCTCTACTCATTTTGACACCATTTGGGTATTCCTATTCTGAGAATAGAGGAGAATGGGGGTGGGAGGCAGGTGGCACAAATTTACCATCAGGACTGTCTGGAAGAACTGAAACATGTATACAAATATTACATAAGAGTTAAATTAATTGTAAAGTCTTCATGGACAGCGTTCTTACCATCTCAGCAGTTCAGAGGACAGGAGAAGGTAGTTTGCAAATGTCTGTGCCAAAGTGCAGGAGAAATATCAGATCTCAGGATTGTAAAAGGCCTGACTAACTGTAATTCTCCAGTTTCAGCATCCAACCTGACAGCATTGAGCTAGTCGGTGCAGACTTATAGGAATGACACAGGAAAAGTACTTGTTCTATAGAGTAATTCCTTGTCTCTTGGAACCCATTTTTTTCCCTGTAAAGGCCACATGCTCTGCATTACTGTATGTTCACAGCAGGCTTAGTGATGTTGGGTATCAAAAAGGGAAGAGGAATCCAGCAGAAAAGTTTTCTAAATATCCTGCTGCATGCTTTTCTGGTAACTAAAATTGTTTGAATCCTCTAAGCTTTTAACACTCTTGCTAATCTGCAGTCCTTTTCCATTCATCCTGCAAGTCAATGTGCACATTTGAGATATGCGTGCTGCGGGTTTATCACACCACGCAGGCATGCACTAAGGCACAGAATGCTTTTCCCACTTAAGCACAATGCATTATTCATGTTGGATTCTCACTGAGCATACTCAGAATCTGACTTGGTTTGCCATTCTCAAGGCCCAGACTACTTGGCATGCTCAGTGAGCCTACTGGCAAAAAGGTCTGAGAAAGTTGCAAAGCCTTTCTGCAAAGCCCAGAATATAGAGTACAGCCATTCCTAGGCAAACAAAAATATCCCAGACCCTAGTTATCTCCTTGGAAAAGGAAAATAACCAAATTCTAACTGCTCCAGCACATTCCAACAGTGCCATCAACCAGCAGTGCAGGCTTTGTACTCTACAGGAGCATGTCTCAGGAAAAAAAACAAAACTGAAAGTGTAGTCTTGGTGCTGACAAACACAGACATACATTGTGAAAAATTTAGTGTGTTTTATAATTTCTTTGAGGCTAATCCATGCCTCACTTTTCCCTAAGAAGTTTATATACTCAGATGAATAGAGGAACAGAATGGTGTTTGGAAGGACGAGCAATCTACACAAGAATAGTAGCATGCATGAAGTGATGATGCACTATAGAGTTAGCCACAATGGAAAAGGAGGATGGAAGATCTGATAATTACATCCTTCCTAAATTCCTTCTTTAACAACATTTGTTAGCCCCATCAGGCAAAAAATAAATCTCTTAATTCACACAGTGTCTCAAAGAGAGTCTCTTCACTTCAATCTTAACCATGCTCTCCAAGACTAGTTTTTACACAGTATCCTGAAGATACACAGTATTCTGAAGATGCACATTGTCCTTAACTCACACAAAAACTTTCTCAAATAATTTCAAAGAAGCTTTTTTCTCTCAAGGAAGTGGAGTCAGGATAGCATCATTTTTTTTCAAAGGAAAAAAAGTTAAGAAAATTTTAAAAGAAGTTTTGAATCGAGACTGGTTTTTGTCTGTGGGTCAGCTTTGACAGAGCTTTACATATATTGTAGTGCTAGCTATTGTCTTAGTTTGTTTTTAACCACAATGCAAGTACTATATGGGGCACCTGATACCTCTTCTTTCCTCTGAAATGTATTAGGGGAGTTTTGTTATTTGAAATTTTGAGATCACTAGAATTTTTCAGAGAGAAAATTCAAGAAAGATTTACATGTTACAGGTTACCTGCTCTGGCCTTTGCCTTGTAACAAAAGTCCTCTTTAAAATAAATTTTGCTCAAATGTCAATGCAGTACTTGGCTTAGCTAAAATAATGGACCAATTCTTCACTTATTTGTAATCTTCACTGAACAAGGAGTAGAAGAATTCGATACTTTTATTGAAGCTTTATATTGGAGCTTCACACAAATGAAAATAAAGCTGAATACGTCTTTTTTTTTTTTTTCCCAATGGGAAAAAAATTCATAACTGTTCCACCTCAAGTAGCTGTTTATAGACCTGAACATAAAAACTGAATTTAATCAAGTGTTCTCATCACTCAGGAATTAAAATATCAGAAAAATGTTCATACCTCTTCCCATGCTGACTTCAAATTACAGCATGAAAAAATGAATATTAAGCAAAATTTCATACACCACATAAATGTTTAATTCTTCATTCCTATCTATTGTTTTAGTGAAAGCAGACAAGTCTTAAATAGAATCAACACAAATTCTAAAATTAACAGCCACTATCGTATTTATTGTGGGGATGGGAACTGGGGGAATATTAACAAGCTTTAGAAGCTTTAGAAGAACTGTGTTAATCTAGTTGCCTTTGCCAACTAGGTAAAATGTCTTATAAAGTGCCCATTTGGTGCTTACTACCAAAAAAAAAAATAAATAATACAATAGGAGATCAAAGATGATACTCTCAAATCACCAGCACACTGTGATGGAAATTAATATACTAAAATGCTTTTTTAGTATAGTCATACAGTAGAGTGACAATATGTGATTTATTTTCCCATAGATGTTCAACTATGGGCATTGTCTGCAAAGGGACACATCTGTTTACTCCAAAAAGCAAATTTTTAAGATTTAACTGTTCTGTCTCAGAGGTTGATGGGAATATTTCCACTGACCTCAGAGTGTTGCAGAAAATAAAATGCTAGACCCTTTTGAAAACTGCACTAAATGCCAACGTATGATCTAGTTTTTGCCAAGCCTGTGTGTTTTTTAGGCTTTTTAGAGACATAATCATTCAGTTGTCTAAAGTATCATAAAGAAAATGGAAACTGCAGCATTGGAAGCTTTTCATTGCATTAAGTCAGACATAAACCAGGCATCAAACATAACCTTAGAGATATTTAATAATTGAATGAAAACACTTCAAAAATCCCTGAAAAATATTCATCTCAAGCTCAGTAATGCAATTCACTGCCTTCCTATCTACCAATAAAGTACTAAGCATCCCCACAGAGGAAGCAATAAATAAATAATGTCATTGTTATTACAAGTAAGCAAGGTGCCTGGAAATGAAAAAAAAGCTATAACTATGGTACTTTAACCCCAAGAAATTCCCCAATGAACTACATGAAAAGAAAGAGATACAGTGTTTACACTAACACACTTACTCTTCTTGAAAAGACACCATCAAACGAAAAATATTTTCTTATTCCTAAGAAAGGCAAGAATGATAATATGAATTGCCTCTTTAACATTGCAGAGGCCTTAAAAATAAACTTCTGTACTTGTTTTTGCACATGGCATAGTGTATAATCACTCAGTTCACTCTTTCTAGAAACACAGCTAATAAACTTTTCCTTTCAGCTTGACCCTAACAATTATTTTTCTTATTGGGTCTGAATGAATATAAACTGAACTGGCATAGGAATTGTACTCACCTATTCATGAACTTGTATCGGCGGTGCAGGTAATAGATTTTTCTCCTGGAAGAACAGCAAAAATGAAGCCAGTCGAGAAGAAAACCCATCGTCAGTTACAGTATGAACTAGCAAGGAAGGAAAGGAGATTGAAGACAGAAGCCTGTAAGAGGTGAAGGAAGAGACTAAAAGAGAGATTAACAGAACTGTCACAGGAAGCCACATAGACTCTGGTGGCATTTGAATTGCAAGAAGGTCATAATTTTCCCATTGGCTTCTCCTTTTCTGTTATTTGTCATGCGTGGAAGATAGGGACCCAAAGATGTTTCTATTTCAAAGAAGTCCATAAAGTGCTGCAGGAATGGTACAGGACTGATACAAATATGGATAAATTCTCTCACATCCACTAGTGAGTTATTAAAGCCACATTAGGTGAAACACAAGGGGGAATAACTTAGAAATGCCGTGAAAGCGGTACTTGATCCTGCAATATGTCATAACACATGCATTACCAATTGGGACCAGTGTCTGCTGTTGCAGGTAACATCTCTTGAAACAGAATATAGGTTATACAAGCAAAGTACCATATGCTTGGCACCACCATCACCACCTCCTCTCCCCACCCAAGTATGCAGTCATTCTCTCTGTTCCTCATAGAGTCAGAGATAATCTCTGTTGTCAGCGCAATAAGCTGTGTGGGAGTGTGCACAGGGAATCAGTGAGCAGACAAGGGTGCACAAGCAGACACATGCTGACCACACTCTCGGCCTGCTTCCTGACCAGTCCTGCGAGGCAGAGTGGTCCCCTAACCATCCTGTGTAGATCCAGAACAAGGAGTCCCAGCTCCTGTCACTTCTTGCTCTGCACTTATATGGGCCTATAACAAACATCACAGCTGTCAGGACTTGACCCACTGCCTTCAGTGGAGAGATCACATCTTCATGAGAGTTCAAAAAATCTGAGGGTTTTTAGGTGTGTGTTTTGGAGTGATACTCCATACTGGAAGACTGGGTGCCTGCCTTAACTCTGATTACCTCCTCCAGAGGCCAACTTTGTCATCCACTGAAGGTCATTGTTAAATCAAGATGATTTCTGGGTATTCTGAGAGGTTCCATTGTGTAACACTGAGCTGTATCACCTCTAGAAAATGAAGGGCTCACACCACACATATTCTGAATATGTATGTGTATCAAATATACTGTAGAAATGCTATTAATGCTACAGAACAAAAAAAAAAAACCCAAACCCTATTTCACTGTGAGAGTGATGGAGCAGTGGAACAGGCTGTCCAGGGGGGTTGGGGAGGCTCCTTCCTTGGAGGTCTTCAAGACCCACCCGGACATGTTCCTATGTGATCTGATCTAGGTGAATTTGCTTCTGCAGGGGTGTTGGACTAGATGATCTCTAAAGGTCGTTTCCAACCTTACCATTCTATGATTCTATGGTTCTATGGTCTGGAGCTTCCTAGAATAAGACAGCACTGATGCTCAATGTATTCCAGGTTACTTTTCAGAACTTAGAATTTAAATATTGCATAATATTTTTCATTATTTTTTTTTATCAGTGTCCATAATTTAGTGGTCAAGTGAAATTTTCAAAACAGCTTTATGTTGGCCAGTCTCCTTAGGCCAACTCCTCCACAGACATTGTTATCTTGCTCTACTCAGCAGAAGCAGAGAAGACTCAAAGTTAAATGCTTCTGAAGATGCCATCCACTTCTTGATTTTGCTTCAAACACTCAGAATTATGCACTGTTTTGGCACCCGTGCTTTAAAACAGCAAAGATTTGATTCACTGATGTGCGGACCTTGGACAGTTCCGGCCTAAACTATTGGGAGCTGTATAAGCAATCAGCAACCTTTAAAACAAGAGGTTAGACAAGTGCATCTGGAAATAGGTAGTCTAGACCAGTGGATATTTTGTAAAGTGTTGGTCCTTCTTTTTAAATGGTAAACAGCACTGTTGCTCTTTAAATTTATGTTAAGTTCCTGCCAGGCAGACATTAGTAAATCACTAGAATTTCTTCTTAAAAATGCTGCAAAAATTCTCTCTCTGTGCATGGGGTAAGAACAAAGCTGTAGTCCTGAAACAGGTCAAGAAGTCTTTTGAGTTTTCAATGCTTTCTGTATAATACATATGGCATCTATTTTTCTGCCTGCTGAGAAACAGGTTTAAAAAATGGGACTGCAGATCAGGAAAGCAAAGGCTGCTCACGGTGGCTAAAATTTTAGCTCCTGGTGGATTATCCTCCTACTGGGGCATGTTTATCTCAAGGAATGGCATAGAAGTCACAGGAGGTACACCTTTGGCCCAGACTAGAATACTTAAAAAAAAAAATCCTGCAATTAGCTGTGACAGCTTTTATATTTTCCTCTTTAGCACTAAAAGCACAATAAAGAATAGTTGAAAATTTTATGTGAAAATTCAAACCAAAATACATACAGAAGACTGCAATTTTGTCATTTATTCATGTTCATGTTTTCCTAGCAACTCTGTACTGCTATAGCTTCTTTCACACCTGAGACATTTTTTCACCTTTAAGTAAAAAGAAAACAGAAAAAAATCCTACAAAAAACCCATCAACTACTAATTGCATATTCTGGGTCTGCTACTTTTTCTGCTCAGGAGTAATTCCATTAAAATCAATGGAGTTATACATCTATAACCCCCCCTAACTGAAAGAAGAATAAAGACCCCTCTGTTCATCAGTTTTTGGTCAGTTCCAGTAGAAATCTTTATGTTATTTCAACAGTTCTGATAACCAGTAAAGTAAAAACAGTATTTTACATAGAAAATTCATAGTTTAACATGCAAATAATATTAAATAAATGAAAGAAATTATCTGAACAACAACGTGGAATGAATTTGGTTATCAGTAGCATTTAATGTAAGTTTTTTATTTTATCCATTAGAAAAGCATCTATAGTCTGACTTGTTCTCCTATTAGATGGGATTCTTATTTATAATTGATATTTCCATAATTACACACTATACAAGCAATTTATGGTGCTGAACATACCAGATACGTCCAACAGACATGCACCTTCTGTGCTGCCTTACGTACCTGGATCTTCTTGACCTCCCATTGATTTCAATGAAATGTCCATTTAAAAAACAGCAGCGCACAAGTATGCAGGGGGCTCCAGCATTGAAGGGGTTAAAGGGCCTAAGGATAGAATACCCCATGAAAACAGCTGCACTGCTACAGCTCACCTTCATTTCAAACCAGTATTGTACTGAAATGACAGGCATTAATAAGAATCAACAATGAATATGGTATCTAAGGCACTCCATTTATGTTTTCTAAAGATGTGTATTATCTCACAGAAGAGCTTTTCCGTGTGCATTTTGGTGATATTATTACATTAGCTTTACAGTATAGTGTTTGAAGGTTGAGACAAAACACCACTACACCTACCTGAATGGCATTCTTACATTCATTAGTTCAGCATATTTGCCCAGGACTTCCCAAGGAGCATGCAACTTCACAAAGATGATGTCACTGTTTGTTAGAGATGACTGCAAAAGAAAAACAAAACAGCCACCAAGGCTTACTTTCTCAAGTTAAAAAAAAAACCCAACCAAAAACTAAATTGAGGAGTCAAGTTCAATTTTTCCCGATTCTTCCTTAAGCATGTATAGTTATACCAGTATTTTGCCAAGTCATTTTTCTTCTGGCTTTCTGCAAGTCATTATGTGACTCCCTTCTGGCCTGCATGTGCGTTTTCTTCACTCAGAAAAGGGGACATGGAAGAGAGAGGCTGATATGCAGTTGTGGGTTACCCAAATGTGGAGTGGAAATAAGGGTGTTGAATAAACCTGTGTCTAGAAGCTCAGTCCTGAACTTCAGCTAAAAGCAAAATGGCAAGTCAGGATCTAAGTCTGCCAATTGACCTGGTTTTCTACAGTCACACAAAAGTGCAGATGCTAGCAATCAGGATAATGTGGTCTTATTATCATTGCTCCACATGGATAAGTAATGAAGTCCCAGCTACAGAGCCACGATCTCCAGCTTCCCTTCCTCCAACATCACTCTTAGCCACATGAAGTCTGAATGTTAGAACTAAAGTCAGTGGGAAAAAAAGAAATCTGATGCTACCAACAGCATAATATTGTACAAATTTGTGTCCCGGGAAGGTTGAGGGCCACGGCTATGACAGAAAATCTCTTCACAATGCAGTCATCATCTTTTCTATGGGCTGCACATAGCATAAAGAGAGCTTTATGTAAGGTATGTGCACTAGAACAACTGTTACCTAGCAGAAGGCTGTCTGGTGAAGATCAGAAATATGGAGTAAAGGGGGGAGGAGAAGGGGAGAGATTTGGCTCTGTTTACACTCAGGAGGAGTGCTTTACAAGAAAGCTACAGCAGATGTAAGAACACAGCCAGTCACATCTTAATGTTGGAAGAGGAATTGTTCAAGCTTCAGTGAAAACCAATGAATTTCTCATAAAATTGCATAAAATACAGCTTTAGACAACCAAATAGATCACATTAACAGTGACAACTACTACAAGCTGAGTTCAAGAAACACCTTGAAACTACGTAAAGATGTCCCAGGTATGAGAAAAAGAAAATGTGAGAAAATTGTTGTTTGGAATGATTTCCTTGTGTTTTAGACACTGTACTATTATCACTGTTTCTCACATTAATTTTTGTTTAACACAACTTAGTAGGAATTTTTATACCTAGTATTGTTTATCTGGAAGCTACAGTGACTGTATGGGTAAGAGGCTGACATTTTTACCTTTGATGCCTATTTGCTTCTTCCCTTGATTATCCTGACTACTGAAACCGCTATAGCATTTTCATGACCTTAGAGTAGCTAAAAGATTACCACTAGTCACTGTTAAGAGACATATATATAATTCTCTTATAGCACATTTAAAACAAAGGAAAAAAACACCCCAACACAGTCCCTACAGATTTTACATAAAAAAAAAAAAATCGGAATCCTCAAAAATGGACATAGAGGAATTTTTTTACCCAAAGTGCTTTAAAACTGGATTTAGTGTATAATGGAACTAATTATTTTCTGCTATTAAAAACTGCAGAAAAAAAAGGTCTTGCTACTCTTTGCTGATGGCTTTCTGAAAAATATTTTGACATGATACATTTACTGTCTCTTCAGAGACAGTAAATTCAGCTGTACTTTTTATATTGACTTTTATAGATTCTAAATAAAGCCTGTGACAATGTTTTTCTTTATAGGTACATTTCACAAATTATCTGTTCTTTTCCCATGAGGCTTTAGCAAGAAGGTACTACAAAACCAAGAGTCAGTTCTGCTACTCTAAATATTTGCAGTAAGCTACTTTCTCAAAGATAAGGTTAAGTTAACAGTGGTCTGGCAATTTCATCATAAACAGCCTGGACTGGAAAGGAAATCTCAGACAAATCCTATCAAAACGCAAAAGAACTGTCCAAATATACAGAAGGAAACTATGGTCCTGACACACCAATAACATTTGACAAATGGAGAAAATTTGTTAATAACAGCTTGTAAATTCAGTGATGGCCATTAAAAAGGAAACTTATGGGTATTTTCTAGCACATTTTAAGTCATAATAGTTTAACTCATACTAGACATGGCAGGCACAGTAATATAAGTTGTGGAGGCGCTGTTTCACAATTATATAAATTTGATTTCTGTTACATGTGTTATATGTTTTCACACCAAGATGATTGGGGGACTGGAACATCTTTCATATGATGAAAGAGTGCGGGAACTGGGGCTGTTTAGTCTAGACAAGAGAAGACTGAGGGGGGATCTTATTAACATTTACAAATATCTAAAGGGGGGTGTCAGGAGGCTGGAGCATCGCTTTTTTCGATGGTATCTAGCAACAGGACAAGGGGTAATGGGATAAAACTGCAACACAAGAAGTTCCATTTACATATAAGATAAAGCTATTTCACTGTGAGGGTGATGGAGCTGTGGAACAGGCTGCCCAGAGGGGTTGGGGAGGCTCCTTCCTTGGAGGTCTTCAAGACACGTCTGGACATGTTCCTATGTGACCTGATCTAGGTGAAGCTGCTTCTGCAGGAGGGTTGGACTAGATCATCTCTAAAGGTCCCTTCCAACCTCTACCATTCCATGATTCTATGATTGGAACATTAAAAAAAAAACTTCTATGTAGTTATCACAAATATAAATATAGATGTTTAAAGAATATTTTTTATTCAATATCTTATAATGTTATTTTATCAGCTTTGTCTACAGAAGATCTAAGCAAAATAAATTTGGGAAGTGCCCTTATATTCAGAATAGAGAGATAATAATGCTAAATTATTAATATGGAAATCAATTTATCTTGGTTTTGCTCATGTTAAGTTCCATAAAGGCAAGCAGTAAGAAAATCTGAGAAAGATGAGATTGAAAGAGAATAACAAATCCAGATGGAGGAGTAATTGAGTTAAATTTGCCTAATCTAAGGAGAAAATAGCTAATCGAAATGCCCCAAAAAAAAATCAAGAACATCATCTTAGTTACAAAAATACTATAGTGAATAGCATCTGCTAAACTCTCTTTGCTAGAGTAGTATATAGCTACAGTATCCTTTAGCTTCTAAATGTTTAATTGACAAAGGAGCAGCATTCTTCTGCTGTAACTGACTTTGAGACTTGGCTTATTAAACTGTTTGGAGAAGTAACCTCAATTTCACATTATGGGGACATGCAAACAAAGATCAATGTAACATTGTTCCCCTTGGAAATTTAAATAAGACGACTATTGACATGAGCAATCTGCTAGCAAGTGATGCCTAGATGATGAAAGAAAACAAGAGAAACCAAAGGGACAGACAATGAGACAAAACACTTTAAAACCACAAAAAACAGAATAACCATTAGGAATTGACCTACAAACCAATGCCTACAGAGTTATGACAATAGAATTGCCAGGCCAAAAAAGTTAAAATAAATTAGTTGTTTCAGATTGATTTCCTGATGATGAATAACCATAGCAAAATAGATTTTCTTCTCATCAGTAATAATTTATTTGCTGATCTTCAGACCAGTTCAAACCCAGTGTGACAAGACACCGAAATCAGACTAATCTAGGTTGGAAGGGACCTCTATGGGTCACTCTAGCTAAAGCATGGCCAGTTTAGGTCAGGTTGCTGAGGGGCTTGTTCTAATGAGTCCTGAATATCTCCATAGGCAGAGTTTTCATAGTCTCTGGGCAACCCACTTACTGAAAGTGGCTGGGGAGAAAATATTTTCTATGGAAGAACTGTACTCTTCTCTGGGGAAGTGGTGGTTGAAAACTACAGGTTTCTAAGCATGAAAATTCAAAGCGTTCAGTGAAAAGATGTCATTCTTTACAAAACCAGAGTTCAGTTAATCTAAATACACCTTGCTACTATGATTCTATGAAAACAACTTGTTTCTTAACAGATAAATTTAAAAAATGATCATTCTGTTTGAGAAACAGTAGCAAGGTGTATTTAGATTAATTGAACCCTGGTCTCCAAAACAAGTTTGTATGATTTAATTTATCACCAGAGTATGTTACAGTCAACACACAATGAGTTTCACTGTCCATTGCCATTATTTTCTTTTTCACAAGCTATGTTTTTTCCCTCCTTCTTCTTTCCTCTTCCCAAACTCTTTCTACACTTGTAAACCATATTCCAAGATTGCTGAAAATATTAGATCAGTATTTGATAATCACAAGTTTCTATAGTCCTTATCTCTGTATTAGAGAAATTCACTAATTCCCAAACTTTCTGTCTTCAGTGACAGATTAGTACTGTATCATTGCTGCCAGTTTCAGAATACAGGCAGAACCATAGGCTCACATACTATAGACTTGCCCCTCTGGCAAGACTATCTTTCTCTTATACCATAAAGTTTTTGCAGACATTCTATTTCCCAAAGTGAACAAATTCACCACAAACATATTTAAAGACAAGGCTCAATCCATTTCTCCAGCATCACTATATAAGCAGTGAAAGAGACAAAAGTGGGGGCCATTTACTTAACTCCAAAAGCATAAAAACATGCTTTGGTGAGTTACAGTTGTCATCTAGGACAAGGATCACATGTAGAGGGCAGTTTCTTATTCTCTTCTGAAAGGAGGCACAGAATGATGTTCACTGCAGTTTAATGTAAGACCTGGCTACTAAATTCACATGTACTCTTGTAGGTATTTTAACTTCTTTAGATATCAGGATTTAAATAAATATATGTGTATAGTTGCCATTGACTTCATTCAGTTTGTTCTGCAGTTACCATTGTTAGTCTGAATGGTGGTAAGGTTATGTTTAAATTGTATGCCTCTTGAAAGTTCACGTTTTGTTGTATTTACAGGATGTCTTTCAGCATCAAGACTGAAGGTTAATACCTTTTGTCAAACACTCTCTTGAACATTCTCCTCTGACAAAGAGCTTTTCTGTTTCATTACCAATAATATTAAGTAATTTCAAGGCAAAACCAACTGTAGGAATCACCTTAATAAAGCATTTATTGAATCTAAAAGGTAAGAATGTTGAGGAAATACATTCACAGCACATCTTGATTAAGGATAAAATTGTTTAAAATTGAATGATAGGCAAGGCAAATGCAAAAACCCAAGGCTCTCATTTATGAATCATATCAGTAGGGAAAAAAAATCAGGATTTACCATCAAGGTGTTTTCCCTATCATCATATAAGAGATAGTCAAGACTCAAGCTCTCCTCAACTTTTAAAGCTTTCTTCATAAAGTAAAAGGAGATAAATAAGATTTTGAAACAGATTCAGCAACCAGAATTAATCCTTACCTACTTTAGTGAGATCCTGCAAGGTAAGTTAAAAAGCGAGAATGGGAACAGATTTTTATTTTTTGCAAACATATCTTATTTCTTTTAAAAGTCTAATGCAAGAAAAGCTGCAAAAGGAGAGAAAAATCAACATATTTCCTCTAGCAACAATTTTTTCAGTAATCAAGCTCCATATGACATACGAGTACAAAGTAGTAAACAGTAACTGCTGCAAGTTCCATTGTTTTTGGGAATTATTCGATTATGTTAACAGCACAGATTGATTTGCCGTGTGGAGTGAATTGACTAGAAAAACAAAACCCAACAAATTTTGCATGGTTATGCCATTCTTCCTCCGCAAAACTGTAGTAAATGTAAATTCACAAGAGTAATTCCATAGAACTAGAAAAGTGGCAATATTGTGCTGCCATTACTTTTCAAAAGTGCATATATTACCACCATGTAATTACTTAGTTACTGTCAATATATGTCTGATTTCAGGGAAAATATTACATGCTCAAAAGCGTTAACCTCCTGTGTGAAATTTCACGACAAAATTTGATGATGAAGTAAAGCTTTATTTTTACTTTGCTAAATATTTTAAGAGGTTCGGCTCCACTGGAGTTAGTAATCCAACTCAGAGCAGGTGTCATTGTCACAGTGCTTAATTTCTGGCAGCAGTTGACAGGATCTCAATGCTGGAACAGAATAGAGTTAGTAACAAGGGGAAATATTTGCAAATGTCCTTTCATGTAGATGAAAATGTATTAATGGGAGGGCAGCTTAAAGAACAGGGTAGGTTAGCTGAGTAGAAGTAAAATGGAAATGTGATCTCATTGCTCAGATTTACTGTGCAACAAGTTTACAGTCTGTCATAGAAAGATACAAATATACACATGAGAAATGATGTCTTTAATTCTAACTAACATGACCTGAATCCATGGAGTCGATCTCACAGTGAGGTAGCTTAGATGAAGTAAATCTACCATGGAAACAATATCCTCTGACTTGGACTTCATTTACTATAGAACAGGATCAGAAATACTTGCATACTTGCAGCATGAGCATCTTAATAGAAGAGGCTGATCTGACTGTGAGGCAATGGTAAAACATATCTTGATAATCTCATTAGCAAATACTGAATGAATACAGGTCTGACTGCTCTGGGTGAGATTTTTATGACAAAATAGCTAATCACATGGATTTTATCTGACAAACAGATAGAATGCATCTTTTAATTCCTCTGGACTGGAAAATGAGTATAAACATGTGCAATTAATTATTTGCAGATTTACAAATGCAGATATCGAAAACCTCTGAGCAGAATAATGCGGATCTACTTCTGGACACATTATTCAACGTTAAGTTCCTTTACATGAGGCATCAGTTATATGCTGCAATTTTAGATTAAAAATGTTCAGATTTTATACAGTCATAGCTGAGATTGCCAAACCTTTTTGAAAGTGCTATGGGCCAAAAAAGTCTCTTATGTACAATATTTTACTTTTAGCACATGAGCTTTTAAAAATACATCATACAATGCAATAAGGGGATGGAGCCAGGCTCTTCTCAATGATGTCCAGTGATAGGACAAGGGGCAATGGGTAAAAGCTGGAATGTAAGAATTTCCAAAGAAACATAGGGAAAAACTTCTTCACTGTGAGGGTGATGGAGCACTGGAACAGGCTGCCCAGATGGGTTGTGGAGTCTCCTTCTCTGGAGACATTCAGAATCCACCTGGATGATTTCCTGTGTGACCTACTCTAGGTGGTCCTGCTCTGGCAGGGGGGTTGGACTAGGTAATCTTTCAAGGTCCTTTCCAACCCTTAAGATTCTGTGATTATGTGAAGCACATTTTATCAAGCAGCATCCTTTGTGATTTATCCCAAGTAAAAAATATAAACTCAATATTTTTACAGTACAGATTTATGTTTCATTGATCAATTTTTGAAGTAGAAAATATCTACATTTAATGAATTGTCTATTAAATATTCATGTTTGCTTTTAGAAGCTTATTGGAGAAACATTACTTTAGCAAGGAAAAAAGCAATTTCTTTATTGTCCAACAATTAATTTCACAACCTTATTAATCAATCAAATACACAAAATGTGCAGGCAGGCTTATTATAGCTTCTGCATACAAATAACTTAGAGGAACTGAACATGATGCTTACAATAAAATAATAGAGGTTGGAAGGGACATCCAGAAGCCATGTAGTCCAAACTCCTACACAAATCAGGGATAACTACAGAAGTTTGTGGCATCTTGAATATCTCTGTGAATAGAGACCTCTCATCCTCTCTGGATATCATAACACCTCTGGACCTAAATGCCACTGCTGATCTCCCACGTCGATGCAGAAATATTTGTAGCAGCCCAGGTTCTAAGCACCTACCTATGCTCTACCAACATGAAGCTGTTTGGTTCACCTCCTCTAGAGTTGTGTTTCTCAGCTCATACAATCAAAGAAGAAATACTTAGGAGACTACCAATCTAGACTCCAAAGTCTTTTCAGCATCAACAGTTACCAGGATGCAATGAACCATCCTGAAGCTCTCTGTTACAGTCTGTATACCTTGTGTATTTTACAATGTAATGCAAAATTCGTTCTAAGGAGAGACACCAGTGAACTATCAGGAGGAAGGCCTTAGTTCAGTCCACATGACAAAATGAAGCCCTAAATTCTTCAAGTCAGTTACATACCCACAATGTGAGGAATTACAGGCAGAGATTTTAGTCCTGGCAGTGGGAACAGTGGGGTTAGTGCATATGCATGTTAGCATGCATGGTTAAGTCCAGTGCTGTCCCATGCTGGTATGATTATAATATCTGCAGAGTGACTTGGCAACACCTGAAGGGGGGGGTCTCTGCACCCTATCTAGTTGTGCAGGACACATATTTGCCTCTGCCCTGTGGGAAACAGAAAGTCACAAAAGATCACTCTGACACACTTCTGAGACTTAATGCAGGTCTTCATTTCCCAGGAAAGGAAAGGCACCAAATAAAACACAAGACCCAGATAAATGAAGGGAAAAGATGCACATGAAGAATGTAAATCACTCACAGTTATACCACTTATAGTTGTCCCTAAACTATGATGGTCTAAGTGACTCAAATTGGTGCTCCCATAACTCACATTTCAGTTTTCTGTGCATTATTTACCTTCTAGTTTTATTAGAATTGGTAATTTTCTTCACATCATTCACTCAGCTCTGTAAAAGTCTTCTGACTGGCTCATCTGGGTACATAAGCATGAGCGAGCCATTTTCCCTTTCCTCTTCCTCATTACAGAAATAGTTGTTATATTCCTTTAATAAGATTACCATAGTGAATTTCTGAGCAACTGCACTCTGTAGTATTATTAAAGGTACTTAAATGATCTCATGCTTTGAAAGAATGTAAATAACAATTATACAATGAAAGTTGTCTTGGAAATCTGCCAAGCACACAGTAGAGCAGTTATCTTTCCAAATACCACAGCATTACTACGTGAAATGGAGATGCTTTCCAAAGCAAAATAGACAGTGAGAATAGACTTGATTACCACTGTTCAGCTTACAGTCTAGATTAATATAATTAAGTAGATTTACCTTTTTCTAAATACCAAACCACAATCAGACTGCCAGACTTCCCACAAAATTAAAATATGCAAGACAATAAGAGAAAAATAGAAATCCATCTTAAGGTGCTGGCTTTACCTAGTCACAGTTTCAGATTGATCTTGAAAAGAAATGCTATGGTCTGGTGCAGAGAGGAAATTCCTAATAATTGATGTTCTATGTGATTTTTCATCTATCTGCTCAGCTAAGGTCAAACTAATTTGACTTTTTTATAGAACTAGATCATTTGATGTTAAACAACATTGACCAGAAACAGAAGAAAAAGGTTTCTTAAGCAAAGGTGGCATAATTAGAATTTAACTGAAAACAAGATGAAATTGAAATACATAATAATATCTCTAAACTAAGAAAGGAGAATACTGAATCCTTTGTGTATCTCTGCACAAAACTCTTAATTTGCTCAATGTGCTTTAAATGAAACCAGGTCAATATATGACAAGGGCAAATTATGATTTTGCCTTGGACCGTTCTAATTTGTTGTGATAAAGCAGTATCTGTACATGGCACAATGTACTGACAAGGCTGACATCAAACACAAGCTCCACTATAGATCAATTATTGCCATTCTCGGTGTGTCTATTGACACAAGGTGCTGGATAAAAACATCTCCTGTATGACACAGATGGTCAAAACAGCACCAGATGGAGTTAAACATTTTAATGATTCAGATAACTGTGGTAGAGGACAAAGATGATTTTATCTGCTAATTCAGGGCTCTTACATGAAAATTTAATGAGTTACAGAAAACAAGCATGTCTTCTTTTGCTTGAAGGCCAGCTTCACTATCACATGGAGTAACATTAGTTTTGATCTTATTGCATGTGTTGCAAAGTGATGGTACTAACACTAAAATTATTTTCTGAATAAATAAAAATTAAATAAATTTGCTGAATAAATTTGCTGGCAAAGAACCCTCCTCTGCAAATTCACTTGCACCATGGAAACTGCTGCAATGAAAATTGTTGCTTCTCTAGAGATGAAGAAATATTACTTCTTTCTAAAAAGTTACCAGCTAGCAAAAGACAGGTTGTTCATCTTAGGAGATTGCAAATGCCTTTGATATCTATTGACAGAAAAAACACTAAGTGAAAATATTTCTAGATTTTTTTTATATTGCTCACTTTGCATAGAAAGGCTGTGCTTCTAAGAGCTGCAGCAGAGAATTCATCATCCAAAGGTGAAACAGAAGCTATCAAAATGTTTTTTAGCTCTGTAGTACTTTTGAGATATTTTTATTCAGTGTGAAACTTTGGAATATACTGGAAATTCTCGCCTATTGAACCTCTGGAACTAACATACAGTAATCTGTTTCATTCTCTTATATGGGAAAGTTTAAAACTGCATTGTGAAAATAAACATAAGATAATGTCTCAATAATCCCAGATTTTCTAACACTTTGTAGATGGATGTACTATTAGAGACTTTTTCTTCTATTACAAAGATTTCCTGACAGGAAAATTATAATTCCATTAGATGACTTCTGAAAAAAATCAAGATCAAGACAGCTCATACATCAAGGACTTTATAGCTAATCATTCAATCATTTTTTGAGAGGAATTTGCTTAAAACAAAAACAGTTTGGGCCCAATGAATATTAAAAAAGATATTTTTAAAGAGGGGGAAATTCCATTAATGTTACATCACTAGACAATGAGAAAAAAACAATCCAAATTGGAGAACACTTTCTCAACACACCACGACTTAGGGAATTCTAACTGTACATACTTTGCAGGCTGTAGTTCCCAACAAATATTTAAAATATAACATCTAGCATGTCCAGGAAATATAGCATAGAATTGTGCTTTACATCATTTGATGCAACTTCACAAGGTCACTATAGTTATCTCTGTGGTACACACACGTGTACCCTCATGCATAACCTCTCTCAAATATCAGAACAGAGTGGTAAATTGGTTAAGGAAGAAACAGTATTGAAATTGTATGCCACATATCTATGTTCTTACTACCAGCCACTGAAAGCTGGGCAACTGAATTGGTATCATCACAGTTACACAATTCCAAATTTCTTTCCTACAATCTCATCACCCTATTGTTTACAATTGCCATTTTATTCTTCAAAGAGGAAAGAAGAAAATCTGATTTCTGCAAAATAATAAAACAATTCCCTCTCCACCATTCTCTGACTTACACACACATACAACTGACAAGCTTCTCCCAGTGATAGATTTGTTTCCTCCTCCAGATTCCCAACTCTCTATCTTATTTGCTTGTCTTCTCCACATCATTCAATGTCACTTTTCTGTGGCCAGGTTCCCTCACACAATCCCAAAAGGCAGCTAGTCGTACCCTTCAATCTCTGACTGTGTATTATGTACAGCAAAAGCATTTATCTTCCTTATGAGGAAAGGCTGCAGGAACTGGGACTATTTAGTCTAGAGGAGAGGAGACTGAGGGGAGATCTCATTAGTATTTATAAGTATCTAAATGGTGGGTGTCAGGAGGCTGGGGCATCACTTTTTTAGATGGTATCTAGCAACAGGACAAGCGGTAATGGAATGAAACTGGAACAGAAAAAGTTCCACTTAAATATAAGAAAAAACTATTTCACTGTTCAGGTGAGGGAGCCCTGGCACAGGCTGCCCAGGGAGGGTGTGGAATCTCCTTCCTTGGAAGTGTTTAAGACCCACCTGGACACGTTCCTATGCAATCTGATCTAGTTTGACCTGCTTCTGCAGGGGGCTGGACTAGATGATCTCTAAAGATCCCTTCCAACTCCTACCATTCTATGATTCTTTGATTTCCAGGGTCAAACTACTGCCAATAACAATGCTCGGAAAATGACAAGTTACAGATGTCTGTATCTTTTTCAAGCTGCAGTGTGAGAAAGTAAAAGGAAATCATCTCAACCCTTGAGCTGAAGATACCTTGTATAAAATAAATATATATAAAATTCTGCAGGTTACCAAAGGAAGAAGAAATTATTGATTTGCTGTTATGGTATTTAAGCACAAAACAGGAGCAAACTGGAAGTTTCTAAAACACTTTTGTTTCTGGCATCATTTAAGTGAAGGGTTCATCTAGCACAGAGGCTGTCACCTGTTTGAAGCATGAAATGGTAACAGGAAAATAACAAAATACTAGTAAGGAAAGACTTCTGGATAACCACTCAACAATCACCACCACTGTACACGGTTGGTGGAAAGTGCAGTGACAGCAACAGTGACATGTTGGAAATGTCACCAAGTGCCTAAAGTCATGAATTTGTGTCAGTGCAGGAAATTTGAAAACATATAATGAAGGGCAAAGAAAAAGTTGGGAAAAAGAAAAGATCATAATCTGTGCTTAGGGAAATTAGTTCTCTCATATGACATTCTAGGTCTGACAAACACACTATCATAGAATAGAAAGCAGAGATAGAAAGGAGGTCAAAAGGTAAAAAAAGCCAGGAAATATGAACAAACCAAACATTACTGTTAGGATCAATAAGGTAAATTAGCAACAGAAGACAGAATAGGTATGTCTTTTATTTTGTACAGCTATTTAGCAGGGGATAAAGTCCAGTCTGAGTAAAGGAGTATATGGATCAGTTAAAGAAAAATCAGGTAGGACAATAAGGATGGTAAAAAATTTTGGGAAACTGGACCTAAAGGAAAAAATTAGAAGAACTAGGAGTGATTCAAAATACAGAAGAAAATGCTAAGCAGATAACACAGTAACATTTTAAAATTAAGTAACAAAAAGTTGTGAAATGTTTATGCTTCAGTGAATATGAAAAGACCAAGACACAACACCATCTCAAAGGCAACAGATGCAACTAACATGGGTCCATGGATCCTGTCTAACATCAGTCTAGGATTTCTGTGATTTGTGATGTGAGGCTATAAGAATCATATGGAGGACTGACAATAGGACTGAGATAAAAGGAGAAGACCTATGTCATGCTGTCACATGGATGTCACTGGAATAATCTCTTGCAAGAAGACAGCAATGAAGATGTGGTTCCTAACTTTGGAAAAACTAAAACCATCGTCTACTCCCTTCTAACTCCTAGACACTTTGCTTTCATCATACAAAAATCAATACAGAAATAAAGATGTTTTTGACAAAAAAAAATGATTCACACAAAATAGGTCTTTAAAGCATAGGTTTCTCCAAATCCATCCAATTTCCTTCAGAGATAATTTTAGGCTATTCTGCACAGTATTTGCATACACTACTTACTGTGGAATCTATTATTATTTTAGCTAAAATGAATTTCTGATATCTTCAGGTTCTATAGGCTTCAAGAACAAATTAAACTTGTTAAAGATATACACTTAGAACAATTCCATTTACAGGCTAAGTACTCAAGGGTATCATGATGAGATAGATCAATGCTTTTGGATATTGGTAGTGCTCTGGGGCTTTATTGATAGAGTTAGGGAGAACATCAGGTATTCAGAGAGGTGCACATGCACTTTTTGGGAAATACAAATTCCAGGTATTCAAGAAAACCTGAAACATATTCATGTTTCCACTGCAAATTTTTAGGATTTAACTGTGATAATCTCTGAATATAAGAACAAAATTGTGGATCTGGCCCTATGTCACACATAATCAATCTAATTTTACTTTCCTGTAGTCACAGGAAGCAAAATACCCATGCAGTGAACCTGATTGCAAATGCTGCTGTTAGCTCATTTCTACACCAGGAATCTAGCAACGAATTTAGGAAATTAGATTAGATTTTTCTTTTGTTGTACACAGTATCTGACAGAAAATATCCTTGATGACTTGCAGGTTGTCCATGAAATAAATTAAGAACAAAATCAAGAAAAAAGTCAGCAAATAATGACTTTTTTAGCTAGGTATAGTTAGTCCTACATGAACACTTCAGTGATCAGCTGTGGTGTGATTTTAGAGAAATGCCTTTTGTTTCAACACCAAACTGAATACATTCTATGAAAATAAAGCAAATTGAAAAAGATTTCTAAAAACATATAGCGAAACACACACAAAAATTACATTTGATTTAAGCTTATATATTTTCCACACAAAATATTTTTGGTGTATTACTGGAATAGGTATTCACTTCTAAACATTTTCTCTTTTTTCTTTTCTTACTTTCTTTCCATGTTTTAATGTGGCTATACCTCCAGATCTTGATATTAGCTTCCTCTTTATGCTTTTTGACCATCATCTTTCTCTCCTTCTTTCTTAAAACTGCCGTTTGTTCCACATCCCAAAACATTTTTCCTTTGTGTCTTTTGACTGGAGTAATGCATTGGTAAGATACATGAATTCTGTCTCCTTTTATGACAGGCAAAAACCAGGACAAGATGGAAATTGAAATTGGCATGGCAAGCACTCATTAATTCACATCAAAACAGCAAAACCAGAAAATGTCAAATAATGGAAATGCAGAAGCATTAATCTATTCCATAGCTTAGGGGTTTTAGAATTGAACTTTGTGGTTGTGACACAATTCAACTAGCTCCTTGCTTCACACTACACCAATATTTGGGTTGATCCTGCAATTGACAGGTCTACTCATGTAACTCCATAGATATCACTTGATCACAGGACAAACCAAATCACTTATCTTTAGTAAGTTAGAGGTACTGTCTATGCCATGAATCTGACCCAGTTTCCCCTGCTGGACAGTGGCAGTCAGCTGTATTTGCATGAAAACACTGGCACTATGATGACTTTAGGCCCACTGATCCTGGGAAGTTACCTGAAAGCTTATTCCCAAGGAGCAGACATTGCAGGTATGATCCAGGTCAACTATGTTTAGCAGTCTGCAATGGAGGGGAACCAACACCTTGAGGGTACAATTCATTTGTTCTGTTTTCCTCAGATTGAGATGAACTGAGGCTAGAGTGCTTTCTGAGTTGGTAACAAACTTAAGAGACCATGATTTCACTACCTACCTAGTCAGTGTGGATTCTGGAAGAATAAAAATTCTGTAAGAAATGGACTTGGTGAAGAAAATGATCCCAAGAAAAATCTTTATAGAGACTCTCTTTTGGCTTTGAGCCAGTTGGCAAGCACTCAATATTACGAACAACTAAAGCATCTTTTGTGTGATTCTTCCGGTCTCCACGGAGACTCTGCAGAGCTGCCCTCCAGTGGGTCAGTCCGCAAGTTCAGGACTCTGCACCTATCCTTGTTGAACCTCAGGAGATTCCTCTCTGCCCAACCCTCAAGCCAGTCGAGATGCCGCTGAATGGCAGTACAGTCTTCTGGGGAATCAGCCAGTCCTCCCACTTTGGTGTCATCAGCGAACTTACTGAGGGTACACTCTGTTCTCTCATCCAGTTCATTGAAGATATTGAAGAAGACTGGCTCCAGAGCTGTTCCCTGTGGAACTTCACTGGTCACAGGCCTCCAACTTGATTCTGTGCCATTGATGATGACCCTCTGGGCTCTGTCATTCAGCCAGCTCTCGATCCACCTCACTGTCCATTCATGCAACTCATATTGCTTGAGTTTTCCTTTGAGCATATTATGGGAAACAGTGCCAAAGACCTTGCTGAAGTCAAGATAGATGACATTCAGCCAGCTCTCCCCTCATCTAGTCAGCCAGTTATACTCTTGTAGAAGGCTATCAGGTTGGTCAAGCAGGATTTCCCCTTGGTGAATCTGTGTTGAGTCCCCCTAATAAGCATCTTTTCCTTCATGTGTTTTGAGATGACATCCAGGATGAGTTGCTCCATCAGCTTTCCAATCACAACCCGGTTTGGTGTCCTGCTTCTTCTACAGAGGATCTTGAACTCCACCATCTCATGGTCAATGCAGCCAAGGTTTTCTCCAACCTTCACATCCCCAACCACACCATCTTTGTTTGGAATCATAAGAATGTTATTTAACGTCTCACCTAATCTACATTTTTAAAGGGAATTATCTGAAGAAAAGACATTTTAGTAGATTGATTAAAAAGAGCTTATGCAACCTTCCTCATTAAAACAAGATGAAAAGAGAAAAATGTTAAAAGTGGAGAAAAAGAAATTTATTGCCATTTAGCAGCTACCAGTCAAGCAATTAAACTTGCTGACACACTTCTTTCAAAAACTATTTCTGCTTCTGAAACTAAGCCAATTAAACTAAAAATGTGAAAAGAATAGACAGCAATTAGCTGAATGGCTTGTAACATCTTATTATATGAGGTAATTTTCCAAACTCTTTAATTTTAAAACCTAATACCTAAAGCCAAACCATTAAATTTGTACATAAGGAAATTCTGTAAACTCAGTGTTAGATATGTTATTATAGACACAGAAAGATAAAGGAAAACTTTATACTTCTGTTTCTCATGTATAGAAATAGAATATGAATGTGAAAATCTCAGAATAACCTGCTGTTATCACTACCATACAATGTCAGTTTTTAAAAACCTGACAGTTTTAAACAATCTTGAAAGCAGAAGGTCAAGTACACGTTGGAAATGAAGATGAAACGTCTTGAAATCTAAAAGTCATTAAAAATAACAGAAATTTTGCATCTTGCAAGAGAAAGTATGAAGTCATTGTTTCTAGATTTACATGTCTCCATTTTGTTCTTGTCCTATCTGCATTTTCACTGTGGAGGTTTTCTCCTCTATGTAAAGTCTTGAATTTTAAAAAGGTCTAAGAGATGGTTGTTAAAAAAGTAAGCATAAAGTTCTTATATTAGTGTTTGACAGTGGAGGCTTCAGAAAGAGAAGTCAATAATATTTTTTTATAAAAGGAAAGATTTATTTGAGTCTATTAACAGAAGAAAAAACAGTAAGTTGTATCTAGGAAAAGTAGCAAGTACTGTACCATAAAGACTTCCAAGAAGAAAGAAATGGATCTTTACGCTGTTTTGCCTCAAATGAAGTTTCAGAGATTCTTTTAAATGCTTTCATATAAAAATACAAGATATATTTGTGCACAAAAATGTTTTGTAAGTCAGGTAAAACAAAGGTATATGATTAATTGTCTGTCAGAGGTTTCAGTCGATGTGGCCATCTCAGGAACATTTTTACCTCAGGTCAGGCTTTATTAAACTTCATTTACAACATCACTTCATTACCACTCGAACAGCAAGAAACAAATACTTAAATATGCAGTGGATAATGCTGCATTTAATTTGAGCCCAGAGAGTCATAAACTGAAACATTTTCTTCAATAAAGTCTGAGCACTGAGGTAATTCGATTAACTCTATCTGTGAGGCTCTTTCCACAATTAGTATACAGTTAATCCAAAGCACACAACACCAATGCTCCACTTACTCTGTGAATAAATTAACAAAGAAACTAATCTCACAATGAGAAGGCCTAGAAACTTTGTGCCAAAAGCAGGTAAGAAAGAGAATTGTTCTATCCAGATTCATGTTTCCCTCCTGGGGCTACTTCCAGGGTGGACAGCTTCACACCACTTCATGCTACAGTGGAAGATGCAAATATGTCCTTGACAAGAAGGCACTGCAGCTATTTGAAAGCCTTACTATTTGTTCAGAAGTGTAATGCTGTAAATACAATGTCATCTTTCCAACACCAAAATCCTCAACATCAAATGAGAATGTCAAATGTACTCCTGGCATTTCGATATACACTTTGTCTTACTATTTGGTGCTGACAGCTCTAGATTTCTGCTCATTAAGCCAGTACTATCAGAGAGTATTGCAGCAGAACAGTCATGTCACCTCTGGGCAATGAAAAGTCTCACTATGCATTAAGTGGTTGTAGTCTTGTGCACTACACTTGTTCCCAATGGCACTATCAGGCAAACAACAACTCAAAAATAATTGCAGTTTAAAACCAATTATTGTAAAGGGAAAGGTGACTTTTGACATATAGGGGACAGCTCACATGCAATCTTCTTTTTATTTTTTTTTTTTAATCTATTGCCTCTCTGTTTTTTTCCCATGAGTCTGATGACTTTTGAAAGGTTTTTGACATTCTGATTTGAAAAGACTGATGACAGCAAATACTTTGACAAAAATATCCTACTCAACACAGGGACCTTTTTATCCCTTTTCCATTATCTAATTATTTTCTGTATTACCTCCATACACCATGAAAATCCATACTTTTCCCAAACATCCACATTTTTCAGCAACAGTTTCTTAGTCTATGAGCTTTACAAAATACTGTTAGAGGATGGAATTTGTCAACTTGGAAACATTAATTTCTGGACTCTCTCAGACAACTGAGAAGGTTATTTTTGAAAACTTCACATGGAATTTTGAGTTCAGATTCTGTCCATCCAGACTTCCATGTACGTCCTCAAATTTCTCTTCTAAATTGCCACTGTGCTGTACAGTGGACATAGTATCTGAAATCTAAAAAAATTTTCCCCCGAAGCCTAGGCAGTTGGAATTTCCTTCACTGTTTAGTAACAATGCTTTTTGGTACAGAGCGCTCTCTGAAAGAGGGCATGGTCCTGTTGGTACCTACACATTTTTCTGTAAAACACCGCCAAAAACAGTCTCTATTTGCTATTTGCATTAAATAATGAAATAAAAATATAACTTTGGAAGACTAGTCTATTTTTAACTTGCTCTGACTTAATTTGGGTGAAATGAACAGCCTAATGATTTAAATTAAACAGCTGGAAGCACTTTGACTTATAATGCATGTAGTGGGCTTGCATTTCAGTCTGGTTCTGTTTTTTCCAGGCATAGTTTACGTCACTTTGATGTCTTCATCCATGATTTGTGGATGTAATCAGACACAGTGCTTAAACATTAAATAACAAACTGCACCTGCTAATAATGGGATATTATGCCATTTGTGAAACCACAGCTCCTGCAGGCTGCATAATTTGTACTCTAAGTTCATTAGCTGTAGATATTTACATATTGAATAATACATTGAGAAGAATGAGAGACTGAAACAACTTACTAGAGGGCCTGAAAACTACTGAATGCTTCATATTTGTTATAGTGGTAGATTAACATCAAACTACATATGTAGGAGACCCTGGCTTGACAACAGATGTCCACCAAAGCCACTGCAACACTCCTCTCCTCAGATGAAAAGGAGGTAGAAATTATAACAAAAAGCTTGTGGGTCAAGGTAAAGACAGGGAGATTACTCACCAGTTACTGTCACATGCAAAACAGGCTTGAGTTGGCGAAGTTAGTTTAATTTATTACCAATCAAATCAGAGTAGGATAATGAGAAAAAAATCCCAAATCTTAAAAAGACCTTCCCTCCAACTCTCTCTTCTTCTTGGGCTCAACTTGACTTCCAATCTTCTCTACCTTCTCCTCTCAAATGGTAGAGGGGGACATCTCTCTGCTGCTTATTTCTCTGCACTCTTTCCCTGTTCCAGCATGGGGTCTCCCACAGGAGACAGTCCTCTATGACCTTCTCCAATGTGAGTCCTTCTCATGAGCTACAGTTCTTCATGGGTCGATTTCAGGGGGTGCAGTCCTTCAGGAACAGACTGCTCTCCACAGAGTCACAAGTCTTGACAGCCAACCTACTCTAGCATGGGCACCTCACCCATGGGTTCATAGGTTCTGCCGGGAACTTGCTCATATGTGGGTTCTCCATGGGGTCACAGCCTTCATTAAGTGCATCCATCTGGTCCAGCATAAGATCCTACCTGGGCTGCAGGTGGATTTCTGCTCCACTCCGGCCTCCATGGCTGCAGGGGTAGGGCCTGCCTCACCATGAGCTGTATCACAGGCTTCAGGAGAATTTCTGCTCCAGTACCTGAAGCACCTCCTCCCCCTCTGTCTTCACTGACCTTGGGGTCTGCATAGCTATTGCTCTCACATATTTTCACTCCTCTGTCCCAGCTGTAATTGCACAGGGTTGTTTTTTTCCCCCTTCTTAAATATCTTATAACAGAGGTGCTACCACCATCACTGACTCATTCTTGGCCAGGGACATGTCCATCTTGGATCTGACTGGCATTGGCTCTGCTGGGCAAAAAGAAAGCTTCTTACATCTTCCCACAGAAGCCACCATGCTACCAAAATCTTGCACACAAACCCAGTAGAAATCTGATCTTCTCCAAGAACCAAGAAGACCTAGTTTTGTCCAAATCCCAGTTTTTCCTAAAAGTCCAAATCCCAGTTTTTCCTAAAGGAAAGCCATAGGTGACATCCTTGATGTGGCCTAACCTACCAGGCCTGCCTGACATCAATGGTCATCACACGCACAGTTGTCTTGTTGCTTCCTAGCACACATCACACAACATGTATGCTCAGAGGACAGTAGATGTCATTTTGGTGGTAGAAGCTTTCTCTAGTTACTCTTTTCTCTAGCACAAAAGGGATTTTAGTGTTTTCAGAGTAAGCTCAATATGTCAGGGAAAGGATATGAGCACCAAAAGAAAATTTGCAGGCAGGAAAAGATTCCCAAGTTGACCAGCAGCTTGCTTCTGGCAAGCTGCAAAGAGTTAGCGGGCCATAGCCTGAGCACTCTGTTATAAATGGTATGCCTAAATTAAAATTTATCGTTCTTCCAATAAGTGAATAAATTAAAGTCATACTTGAAAAAGAAATTTAGAGTCAACTCAAAAGGCACTGAGATGTTATTGTGCACTGCTTCTCAGAGAACCAAATTACCTAAGCGAAGTTTATAAAACATCTTTCCTCACTCAGATCTGCAAATGCCATTTGGGGTCTGGGAGTCAGCTTAATTCTTTTCTGCCCATGAATTACAACCAGCAATAACGTTTATGTAAGAGAAGTCTCATGAACAATTGCAGTGATGACGCATAAACCAGAAAAAAAGATGAGTATCTCATAACTATTTTGGTACTGCAGTACTAACAACAACAACAAAAAGTAGTAGATGTCATTTTTGCCAGAAAGATGATAATATCTGGCTATGTTCAGGAGCAATAGCTGCTGATTATATAATCTTTTCCACATCTTTACTGAGTACAACCACATTTAAAGTTTTGGTCTTTGTAGTCCTGTTTTTTTTCACACTTGTTCTTTACTTCTAACTTTTACCTTAGTTTGACACGGTCATAAGTCTATTTTGGTTTTACTCTCAGGGATGAAACCAGAGACACAGAGATACTATATTTTGTGCTCTTTCTGTCATCTGTAATTTCTCTCAACATTCATCATTTTAAACTAGGCTCCAAGTTGCTGCTAAATATAAGTCTCTTACTGAATACATTTCTAGCCTCTGAAGTCCTGTCCTATTAGCACAAAGTTACAGCCATGTTAAGAGAAACTGCTTCATGGAACTCTTACTGTCCCATCATGAATCTATCTAAATCTGCTGATAAACTGGAAAAGCTTGAAACAATAGTATCCTGTAACTATACTGCATTAACTAGGCCTCTAAACATAACTTACAGACTCAGGTTAACATAACTTTCAGACTCACATTACACATGCTGGTAGATATTTATTTGCAGAACAAAAGTGAAGCTTATACTGTGCTTTTTTTTCCCTCCTATCTTTTTGGATTTTTTTTTTTCCCAGAGAGCACCTACTGTAAATTTTTATTGCCTATTATATATACCAGCTGTGTATTGTCTGCCAGATGTTGCTCCAAAAAATGTCAGCTGCTGCTTCTGGCAGAGAGTGAATGCAACTGGAGATGTGCTGGGAACAGCTTGACACCGATGATGGCAATACTTAAATTTTTAATAAGGCATGTAACATGAAACTCACGTAATTTGGATCATTCCTGAAAACTGGACCAGTACACTGTACTAATATCTTCTTTTATCTGTGAGACACAAAGATAACTGTGCAGGCAGCAGCCCAAAATGAATTGACTGCTTTTTGTAAAACATCTGAAACTAGTTCCTGAAACACATTACACATCCAGTAGCTGTAAGGAGACCTGCTTTTTAAGGCAGCAAGGAATGTTATTGCTTAAAGCAATTCAATATTTTATAATGAACATAAGTATACATAAATATAAAATATATATAGAATAAAGGGCTTAAATGCTACTTTCAGTATTTCTATGACTAGTTCTCTTTTACCACTTTTTTATTTAACAGTTTCTACTGGTATGTTAAATGCTTTTGCAAACAAACTGAATCAAATTTACTTACAAATTACAAATTAAAAACTTTGGATACAATGATTAAGTAAAATCTGTCAAGTACATTTATTAGTAGAACCACTCTGTATTAATCAGTTTAGTGCCTCTCATCATGAGAAGATAAATCCCTCAAACATGCCAAGTTCAAACTAATTGTGGTTGATTCCTAGGGCTACATGACCAGTTCATAAGCGACATCAGATTAATTTTAGATATACAGTATTTACCATTAATTGAAGCTTCAGGAATAATTTTGGATAAGGAATATTATTTGGATTTGGCTAAGATAATTAGTTTATAAGTCTTTAGTCTGTGAAAAATATAATGGGCCAATGCAATTGTGACTCTTCCTTCTCTCTTACAAAGATAGGTATTCCAGAAAAATGTTGGATTTTTAGGGATGGACACCATATTTGGAATGTCAGACACTATCTTTTTTTTTCTTTATACGAAAGTGATGATAAATTAGTATTTTCTGGGAGTCAGTAGGCTGATCTTAGTTTCAGGTTTATCTTGTATTTGTATAAATATGAAACATACCCTCACAATATGGACCTGTTAACTATTTGCCAATCAACTCTGGAAGTTATGAGTCTCATGTAATATTTACAGATAGAATTGGTACCTCATCTCTGATATGAGCTTGCACCATTTGTAGCCTATCATCTCCATTTTACCCAATACACAAATCTATTTAATATAAGAGACTTTCCATCTGGCTAAAAGAAAACAGAGTTTTTTCCTAGAGTGACCTTTATTTTGAATTAACTTACCTACAACTTCTATGCATATGATTACACGTAGTGGATGTGATCCATGTTTGACTGGGATGATTCAGTCAGTCTATCCAGATCCAACACATATTAAAAAGCAGGGAGAAGGGTCAGAAAATTATTTATGCTGATCCACTCAACATTCACTCTTAGAGTCCTGTTTTCCATACCTTCACTAATTTCTTTTGTCTGAAATCCCCTCATTGTCTACTACTGGAGGTACAGAGCACCAAACCTGACACAATTGCCATGAGGGAGTGTTGTGGCACAGCTGAAGCATGGGAGTGTGACTTCATTGGGGAATATCTGCAAGACATTATCACCATTTTCTACAGTCAAAAACATACCTATTGATGCTGTTCCCAGCTACACAATCTGTGTCTTAAGTTATCTCAACATTTAGGAATTAATTTCAGATTTGTTTTCTCATTTCATGCTGTTAAGTGAACATTTTGTTTCCTTCATTCACCATCTCTTGGCTATTTTGTCAGCTAGTCACTGCAGTGCATTTTTCTCTCTGTAGTGTTACCGAGGAATGTGATTTGGAAACTGCAGAGTGAACAACTCTGTAAGTTTCCATCTCTACCACTGATCTCACATTAAAAAGAGAGGACTAGCTGAACTGAATGTCAATACGTGAACACCTAGTAGTCAAAGGAGAATGAATCAACATATAAAATTCATGGGAGGTAAAAAGTTTCTCTCAGTCCAGTTGTTACAGCTAGATGCCTCTATATTAGTTCTGTGGCCAAAGTCACAGACAACTCTTTAACTTTCAGTTCAACTTTTCCCAGTGAAAGGAATATATTATATATGAACAACTAAAAAACAGATCTGCTGTTAAAATCTTCCAGAACTGAAACTCAGAATGATGTGTAGTCTCATGAAAAGGAGAAATAAAGATAATGAGAAATAATCTAGGCATTAACCGATCACACCACTTAGTTTAAACCTCAGTGTTATGCAGCACAATAATTACTCTGCAGAGAGGTAGAGGGAGTGTACCAAGAACGTACTTATTTCCTTCAGGATTCTAATTCAATTTGGAAACTAACGTGATCATAAAATATACATGCTAGGATTTAATTTTAGGTCAGTCAGATGTTGAAAGAGATTGCTACCCTAGTTTTTAGAAACTTTATCCTGAGTAATGTAAGACAACCTCATTTTTATCATTCTGAGTTTCAAAAATGTACAATTATTGGTACTGGCAAGAAGTCACACCAAGGTCAAATGAGATTAATAAGAAATAAAACTGCACCTCAGTAGCATAATAGAAACTGAAATGAATAACCAAATGGGCAGAAAATTCATGCAGCCTAGACAACAAAGTCCAAATAAATGGGCTTGAAAACCACAAAAAACTTTATAATAAGTATTTAAATAATCAATTTTTAAAAAGTTTTCTGTACAGAATGTTGCTATAAGATTCATAATACCTAAAATAACTTTCACTGCTGACCGTAGCACAGGAAATGATGAGTTGGAAACCATTGAGAAGATGTATTAACAGGGAAGATTCATTCCACATTCACTTTCCACACTGCTCAGACTTCAGAGACTTCTTCAGAAACTGTCTTGGTGGAAGCAAGGCAGAATGCTAGGATGTGAAGGTGAACAGCTGCAGCAAAACGCTTGTGTTCTTGGATGTTGTGTTACAACTCACATAGATGGTGGTATGTTTACAGGAAACATAAGAAATTAAGAGCGGCTGTCATTGAAAACATCCATCAACTACTGCAGCACTAGAGATGCTAACTTCCAGGTTATTCAAAACAGCAGTTTATGGTAACTGGTTGATGTAACCAGTGATATGGTCTTATACACATCCTCACCAGTACCTGTGTTCATTCATAAACTTTTAAAGAACGTAAATGTTTTCACCACTCTGAAGGGAAAGAGTTTCCATTTTTCCCTCCCCAGTGTTCTCCAAAGAAGTGTGCTTTTCAAATACACAGGCAGAATATTAATACATGTACCATGAATTCATTGAAAGAAAGGAAGATAATTAACAGTATCTACATAATTGACAAAAGCTTGTAAACTGAATACTCCTCTGTTGTTTCCATCAGTGGCAGCATGACAACGCAAATTAACATAACTGTGAGTCAAGCACAAGTAAAGCTAAATATTCAGCTGTATCTGTCCTACACACATGTGAGACTTAAGCCTTGTTTAAGCATACTTACAAAAGTTTAAGAAAGAACACAGCCTTTGCAAAAGACGGATGGTCTACTTAAGCTTTGCTCTTGGAACTGATCATGTCAAGACATTTTTTGATGCTTCATATACATTTTTGCACTCTTGTCCAGAAAAATCTTATTAGCTTTGGAAATTGCGTTGGAAATAACAGTGATAAAAATGATTTAAATGTATTATCCAATTATTTAAATGTTTAGGATTAAGACAGGAGAGACTTTAGGCTGCTTTCAAACTTCCAAAATACTGTTCAAGTCCCCATGCCTAAACCACCAGGAAAAGGAAGGCAGGGGTTTAGTTAGGTCTTTGGAAAGACTACCAAGACCCTTAGCAAAGACTGGAGCAGTTAGTTAAAATGTGCATAAATGCGGATTGCAATTAGAATCCAGGCCATCCAAACCCAGCTCTTATTTTCTCTATTGCACTGCACAGTGGATGAAATTCTGTGTCCTATTTGTGCACAAAGTTGATAAAGATGACTGTAATGGACTGTTTTGGCCTTCCATCTATGTATCTGATTTTCCTTTAGGCTACGTTTTCCCACTGCTGTGGCAATAAATAGCCTATATTTAGGCATGCTTAAAAGCATTTTTTCCACTGCTACAACAGAGTAAAGGGGTTTCAGAGTAAACAAAACTCATGCCCTTAGATGCTACATAGTTTTAAATGCGCAAAGTTTTTTTCAAAGAAGCTTTCTTACCTCTTTTTCCATTTGAAGTCCTTCTGCTCTGATATTTCTCTCAAATATTTCCCTCTTTTCTGTCTGTAGATTGGATTTTCTATACACCAAGATGTAGTCGATCCGACATTTCCCATCTCTAAAGTATAGTCCACTGGTTTTATTCTTATCAGGTACCTCCTGTAAAGGGAAAGTAAAACATTTCCATAATTTTCATTGGTAATTGCTGCATTGTTGTTCGCATCATCAGCTTTCAGCAATACTCAGCAGGAATGATATAGAATTGGAACAAGCTGTTCAAGTTTTTAGATGCTTTGCCTAGAGTGCCTTTGAGGTCTTTTGAAAAGAATACAGACTTCCTCACTTCAAAACCAAGAGGTCTTCTCAGGCAGATACTTGGTCATATAGGCACAGGATATGAGAGAATAGAGAACACGAGTCAACCTTCCTCCTACTCCACACTCCATAAAATTTGGAATAACTTCCTACATAGAAAATAAAGCAGAAAACGATGATAGTTAAGCATACATTTTGAACTAAGAATCTAGTATGGTATATGTCTTTCAACACGTAAAGAAAATAGACAATGACTGTCAAGAAACACTAAATCCAGGCACAGAGATCCTCATTTCTTTGTGTTGTCTGTAGCACCTCTGCCTCACAGGACACAGACAACAATAAGAAGGTTCTGTACCTATGTCACCATTCCTCATCAGGCTAACAATAGAATATTCTTTGCTTAAATAATAACTGAGGAAACCCACTGGACTTATTTGAAAATAAGGTATAGTGTTTGTTATAGCAGTGCATAAACATGATAAATACAGTTTTTTGGCTATTTCCAGCAAAGAACATGCCTGTTCAACTGTTTGCTCTGACAGAAAGAAACAACTTGATTTTGTCCTTAATGTAAGGTCAAGCAGGTCTCTCTCCTGAGATCTAAAAGACCAAACTGCTGGTCCATGAGACGAAACTCTCTACAGATCCTCCTCACAATTCAACACTACTTTCACATAATACAAGTCCTGCCCAAGGGTTAAGCTTTCACTTGTAGAGGAGTTGAAAGTGTGTGTCAGTTTGCAGGTTGGAGCGTCTTTTTATAAAAAATGTACACCGTGAATGACATATGGGAACAAACAGCACTCCCTCAGAGCAATATAATGGGCAGGGACTTTCAGTGACCTCAAGACTAATCTATCTCCAAGCGGAAGAGAGGGTTAGGCTAATTCCTCTTTATTTTTCCAGAATTTTTCCCGTCAGAAATAGCCATGCCCTGTAATATATGACAATCTCTGAAAAAAAAAAAAACAAATTAGCCTTCACATCTGGGAAAAGCAGGGGATTTTCAAAATACTTTCACCATAGGGGAACTGCTTCTGAATTTAAATTGTAAAAAAAAGTGAAAATAATAAAAGGACAAAAGATTTTTACAGAAAAGAAATGCATCAATATACCTACTCAAATACTTTAGTATAAGTTATCTTCTTGATTCCCAGCAGTTATTGTGATTAAATGGAAAAAACAATGCAAGCACCCCAAACATCCTATCCCCTTGATATATCCAGTTTACTGAAGGCAAAAAAGAGAATTTGTCTAAGATTCTTTTATTACAGTGCCTGACTCCTAGCACAGCTTAATGCAAACTTGATATAGTGGAACAGTTCTTTGAGTTGAAAAAGAGGGCAAGAAAAAATATTTAAGCCCTAAGGAAATAACAGTAAAGACCCGTTTATATCTATGCTGCATATCATGCTGACAAATGATATTATCAAGATATCAGAAGTATTTTTCACAGAGCATTAAATATGAAAATAGCTCTGGAAGCATAGTTTATATTTTCCACTAAGAATTCTATGTTGAGAATCCATTAAAAAAACCCCAAGTGTATTTTAAATTATTTAAATAAAAGAAAGGTGTATTAGGAGGCAGTGGATCAGCTTGGTGGTCTTGTTCTGATTTCTAAGCCTCCTGACAAGCTATCCATCCTGTTGTGTAGCCCCCAGAGTCACTACATGTAATTTAGCAAGTAAATTGGTATAATAGGAAAGGATCTGTAGAGCAAAACTGTGCTGAGGATCTGCTGTCCAGGCTTGAGGGCCTACTTTAGGCACTCTCTGTTTTGGTCCAGGTGACTCACTGGTGAACATCTGACAATTTATTTGCATCTAGATGAATCCAGGCTTGAAATCCAACATTTCTCTGGAATGCAAACAAAGCTTTGAGAGATTCACTTCAAGTGTAAAGGCAATTGAGAGATTCCCTTCAAATATACACTTTGAAAAAAATGTTAACACAGACCCATCCAGAGACTCTCACAAGGAATGTATTCCGTGCATACATCAGTGACTTCACTGGAAAAACAGATATGCCTTTTATGCTTCTTAGGTTTCATCTTTCTCTGAAGAAAATTGGTTTATCCTCCCCTGACTCATCAGTGCATGTAGAATCTTATATTAAAGAGTATCTATGAGATTCAGCCAAGTTTGACTTGTAGGACTTCTTCCCCTATAAATATGCCTTCCTGAGACAACTACTTTCTTTTCGACTTGTGAAACACTGTCAACTACATTATTGCCATTTTTCACGCAGAAATGAGGCTTGGAGACCTTGAGAGGTGTCAGGACACCTCTACTGAGAGGTCGTTTTAATTTTAGGAACACAGTATGTGAAATCCAGACTGAAAAACTCTACTAGACTGGTATGGTCTCTTAGAAGGCACCCTTTCACTTGCCCTCTGTTGTAGCCTGTAAGGCAGCTTTAAAGACTGAGCCTGGACTTACAAGAACTTTGAGGATATAATATGATGTGTTATATCCTGGGGATTGCAGCCCAGCAGTGTCAGCAAATAGCAGCTGTAGGGCTTGCACTGTCCACAGTATTCCAGGCTTACACTATTCAAGACAAAGACTTGTCTGCTACTTGGAGTTGGCTGACCCTTCTCCAGCCATTGCATCTCCTTTCCTTGTGTTATGACTTAAAAATCCAGTTTATCTAAATTGATTAAAAAAAATCTAGAACCAAGTCTGACTGTAGTTTTTGTTGGGAAAGTGGTCTAGTTATGCATGTCAAATCTCCACTCCTTCATCTGAAAAAGGATGACAGAAGAAATTGGAAGATCAGAGAAGACTTCACTCTAGCAAGAAATTTAGCATTTCTAGTTATCTTTCAGTTTTATTTGTAATACACATATGTTAAGCTGTATAATCAGGAAACCTTTCCTAAGGAATGCAGTTGTCTTCATATTCTCAGTCCCACAACTAGAAGCAATCAACATTCATAGACTTATGACTCATACACACACGTATGCTGGGAGAACTTTATTCTAAAGTGCTTCCCCAAATGTTTCACTATACAAAATGAGAAGATTTATAAACCTAACAGCTACAAAGACTTTACACGGAACATTTAAACAACATTGCGATTAGGGAAATGAAAGAAATTTAAGACTTTACCTGCAGGTCTCTAAAAAATAAATAAGTAGAGATTGAAATGTTCATTAAAGGCAGATTAGATTCTTTCTTCACTCCTAATTATTTTGATACCTGTTTGTTATCAATGGATGTCCAATGAAGATAGGATCTTTGAAACCTCCTGACATCCACCATTCATATATTTATAAATATTAATGAGATCCTCATCGGTCTCCTCTTCTCTAGACTAAATAGCCCCAGTTCCTGCAGCCTTTCGTCATATGGAAGATGTTCCAGTCCTCTGATCATCTTGGTGACTCTCTCCCACAGTTCCCTGTCCGTCTTGAGTTGAGGAGCCCAGAACTGGACACAGGACCCCAGATGAAGCCTCACCAGGGCAGAGGGGGAAGAGAACCTCCCTTGACCTACTGGCTCTTCTTGATGCATCCCAGGATGACTTTAGCCTTCTTGGCCATGAGGGCACATTGCTGGCTTGTGTTTAGTTTATTATGAACTAGCACTCCCAGGTCTCTCTCCACAGAGCTGCTCTCCAGCAGGTCAGTCTCCAGCCTGTACTGGTGCATGAGGTTGTTCCTTCTGAGATGCAGGACTCTGCACTTGCCCTTGTTGAACCTCATGAGGTTCCTCTCTACCCAGCTCTCAAGTTGATCAAGTTCCCGCTGAATGGCAGCACAGCCTTCTCGGAAATCAGTAAGTCTTCCCAGTTTGGTGTCATCAGTGAACTTGCTGAGGGTACACTCTGTCCCCTCATGCAGGTTGTTGATGAGTATGTTGAACAAAACTGGGCCCGGAACTGATGCCTGTGTAACTCAAAAGAGATAATCTTTTCCTGTTGTTTGTGGCTACTTGAAATTAGAGTTTCTTGTATGTGACTTCATAGCTAGTGGGGAGGATTAGTACTTTCACCACTAACAGTGATATCTTACGAACTCACACACAAAAAGAGGAACACAGGCTTACCTAGCCTTTAAGGTACAGTTCTAACCAAGTGTATTTTCTTTGTATGTTCTTTTTTCTTAATATCCGTAACACAACTTTATTTTTTCCATATATCTTCATTGGTTGGCATATACTTCTTGACACCATAGTCTATTTAATTACATAAAACTTCTCTAAAAATGAAACTATCTAGGCTGCAAAATCAAGTGCTCAAAAGTTTGGGAGTAAGAGATTTGTAACACTATTTTGCACGGGGTTACTAACACTGTCCCCAAATATCAAAACTTAGATGCCTAAAATGAAGATTGAGGAGCAACTCTTTTCAAAACTACCTAAATTAGCTAGAATGTCAAGAATGGGCCATATGAACTCATTTAAATAGGTCAATTTTTGTTCCAGCTCCATAATTCTTCTTTGGACAAAGACAATTGATATATTACTCCATAGAAAGAAAGGCAGAATGAATGCATAGCTAGAATACAGCTCCTAAATGTTTTTTTCCTTTATTTTTTACCTTCTTCCAGCTACTACTCTAGTTTTCACAAAATGAAACTTCAATAGAAGCAATACAATATTTTACTGATAATATGTCCCTGGATATAAATTTTAAAGTGTACACCTAATTGTTATATTGGCATATAAAAAAAGGATTTCTATCAATGTACACAAAGAGAGATGTGATTTGCAATTCTATCAGACTGTAGTTGTGTTTGAATGAAACATAAAGGAAAAAAACCTGTAGATAAAGGACAGAGTAAGTCTCAATCTGTTTCTGCATCTATTGAAGAACTGTTGATAAAGCTCCATCTGTAAAGTCTTCATTAGATCTTCTGGTTGAACACAAAGAACTAACAGCTGAAATAAATGATATTTCAACTTGTCAGCTAAATAAAAGCAATAAGAAATCTTTGGAAAACCCTTGAACATATTTTTCATTGTAAATTCTTTTTAACAAATTCAGTCAGAAATCATATAATTTTGCTGCAATTTTGTCTTCAAAACTAAACCAAATGACCATCAATACATTCAGACTGACTTTCGCTGGCGTCAGATGTCCTGTCCTGATGACATTAAGGAGAGTTCTATAGGCTTTTTTAGCTACTGAACTAAACTAAAAGAATGAAGGGGAGCCTGAAGCTTCAGACTTCACCCCATCACTGTACAGTTGTGTTCTCATATTTATCTATGCAAACTGTACAATGTCTGAACAGTGTACCTTTTCTTTCTGGAATTAAGCAAGGGCCAAGTACTTTGAAACTTTTTTTTTTTTTTTTTGGTAGGTTACAGCATCCACCAGCAGTCATTAAGACTTCCAGTTTTCTGTTCTTTTCCTCTTTTGTACATACATATGACCTACATTGATATTTTTCTCAGTTATGCCTATGTGAGAAAAAGGATAATCTGTTCAACCAGGAAAATATTCCTCAGTTGGTTACCCTTTTCCTTTAAAAAACAAGAAAGAATACATTAAAAAGGGAAAAAAGTTGTTAAATAAACAACAGCATATGATTTTTTTATATTATCCTCTGTCCTTCTGACCATTCTCTGCTCATTTTTCCTCTAACTTGCAAAACCCATGTGCCTTTCACCCGTGCCCTTTAATTAAAGACCATACGGTACAAGGTCTCAAAATGTAACACAGAAATACCATGTCAGGTTAAACTATTATATTCCAAGCAGGAAAAGATGGCCCTTTGTAAATTGTATGGGAAGCTGGGGAAGAGTGATGAGTAAAGGGGAAGCTGAAATTGCAATCAAGGTCAAACATAGCTCTGGATGTCCTGAATTTTCTTGCTTTAATTATCTATCTAAACATTTCAGGAGAGCAGCTCTCTATGGGCTGAGTTTCCAGCACAAGGAAAATCTCTGTCTCTCTCCTTAACAGTATTTCACAAAAGAACTTACATCACTAAACTCTAGCTCCTGAAAAAGACATAATCTGTAATTGTATCTTCTAAACTTTATCTAAACTAGTAAACAAAACAGGGTTAGGGAAGAGCCTTCAGCAATATCCTGTAGTTTACCATGCTTTCTAATTGTCAGTATGATCCCTGCCAGTTCTGATCAGTGCCAGTCATCCCTCTGCAAAAAAAATCATTAGGCACAGCTTGCAGGTAACATCAGGTCACTCCAGTAAGTAGTGTGGATACAGCTGCATTTCTGAGGTGGGGAAAAAGAGACAAGTCCCTGATCTCTTCAATCCCTGGCGAGATAGCCCAAACACCCAAGGATTGTGGGGCAGTTGGAGGCAATGTTAAAGAGTATCATATTGCTTTCTACACAAAAGACATAAAAAAGAATTTAGGCTCAAATTTTTATCATGGGTCCACAACACTTTGCTTTAAGACATAATTTAAAAGGGACTATGTACTGGAAGATTCCTCCCTAGTATGTTCTCTGAATTAACATTATGTACCATCAAATCATTTGTTCTTCACTGGAAGGCACCGTGTCACATACCTGGTAGCCAATGCTTTTTATGAGAGTTTTATGACAAATTCTTTTCCTCCTTCC